>CAMPDV010002477.1:0-63411 GCA_946699065.1 Loxodes magnus | reverse complement strand
GAAGATCATAATTGAAAGTAATAAAATGAGAGAGATGAGATTTCAAAGAAAAGTGAAGTAGAAAAGCAAGTAAAAGAGTCTGAAGATCATAATTGAAAGTAATAAAATGAGAGAGATTAGATTTCAAAGAAAAGTGAAGTAGAAAAGCAAGTAAAAGAGTCTGAAGATCATAATTGAAAGTAATAAAATGAGAAAGAGTTGAGATTTCAAAGAACAGTGAAGTAGAAAAGCAAGTATAAAAATCTGAAGATCATAATTGAAAGTAATAAAATGAGAGAGATTAGATTTCAAAGAAAAGTGAAGTAGAAAAGCAAGTAAAAGAGTCTGAAGATCATAATTGAAAGTAATAAAATGAGAGAGATTAGATTTCAAAGAAAAGTGAAGTAGAAAAGCAAGTAAAAGAGTCTGAAGATCATAATTGAAAGTAATAAAATGAGAGAGATGAGATTTCAAAGAAAAGTGAAGTAGAAAAGCAAGTAAAAGAGTCTGAAGATCATAATTGAAAGTAATAAAATGAGAGAGATGAGATTTCAAAGAAAAGTGAAGTAGAAAAGCAAGTAAAAGAGTCTGAAGATCATAATTGAAAGTAATAAAATGAGAAAGAGTTGAGATTTCAAAGAACAGTGAAGTAGAAAAGCAAGTATAAAAATCTAAAGATCATAATTGAAAGTAATAAAATGAGAGAGATTAGATTTCAAAGAAAAGTGAAGTAGAAAAGCAAGTATAAAAATCTGAAGATCATAATTGAAAGTAATAAAATGAGAGAGATGAGATTTCAAAGAAAAGTGAAGTAGAAAAGCAAGTAAAAGAGTCTGAAGATCATAATTGAAAGTAATAAAATGAGAGAGATTAGATTTCAAAGAAAAGTGAAGTAGAAAAGCAAGTAAAAGAGTCTGAAGATCATAATTGAAAGTAATAAAATGAGAGAGATTAGATTTCAAAGAAAAGTGAAGTAGAAAAGCAAGTAAAAGAGTCTGAAGATCATAATTGAAAGTAATAAAATGAGAGAGATGAGATTTCAAAGAAAAGTGAAGTAGAAAAGCAAGTAAAAGAGTCTGAAGATCATAATTGAAAGTAATAAAATGAGAGAGATTAGATTTATATAAACAGTGAGGTAGAAAAGCAAGTAAAAGAGTCTGAAGATCATAATTGAAAGTAATAAAATGAGAGAGATGAGATTTCAAAGAAAAGTGAAGTAGAAAAGCAAGTATAAAAATCTGAAGATCATAATTGAAAGTAATAAAATGAGAGAGATTAGATTTATAAGAACAGTGAGGTAGAAAAGCAAGTATAAAAATCTGAAGATCATAATTGAAAGTAATAAAATGAGAGAGATTAGATTTCAAAGAAAAGTGAAGTAGAAAAGCAAGTAAAAGAGTCTGAAGATCATATATGAAAGTAATAAAATGAGAGAGATGAGATTTCAAAGAAAAGTGAAGTAGAAAAGCAAGTAAAAGAGTCTGAAGATCATAATTGAAAGTAATAAAATGAGAAAGATTAGATTTCAAAGAAAAGTGAAGTAGAAAAGCAAGTAAAAGAGTCTGAAGATCATAATTGAAAGTAATAAAATGAGAGAGATTAGATTTCAAAGAAAAGTGAAGTAGAAAAGCAAGTAAAAGAGTCTGAAGATCATAATTGAAAGTAATAAAATGAGAGAGATGAGATTTCAAAGAAAAGTGAAGTAGAAAAGCAAGTAAAAGAGTCTGAAGATCATAATTGAAAGTAATAAAATGAGAGAGATGAGATTTCAAAGAAAAGTGAAGTAGAAAAGCAAGTAAAAGAGTCTGAAGATCATAATTGAAAGTAATAAAATGAGAGAGATGAGATTTCAAAGAAAAGTGAAGTAGAAAAGCAAGTAAAAGAGTCTGAAGATCATAATTGAAAGTAATAAAATGAGAGAGATGAGATTTCAAAGAAAAGTGAAGTAGAAAAGCAAGTAAAAGAGTCTGAAGATCATAATTGAAAGTAATAAAATGAGAGAGATGAGATTTCAAAGAAAAGTGAAGTAGAAAAGCAAGTAAAAGAGTCTGAAGATCATAATTGAAAGTAATAAAATGAGAGAGATGAGATTTCAAAGAAAAGTGAAGTAGAAAAGCAAGTAAAAGAGTCTGAAGATCATAATTGAAAGTAATAAAATGAGAGAGATGAGATTTCAAAGAAAAGTGAAGTAGAAAAGCAAGTAAAAGAGTCTGAAGATCATAATTGAAAGTAATAAAATGAGAGAGATGAGATTTCAAAGAAAAGTGAAGTAGAAAAGCAAGTAAAAGAGTCTGAAGATCATAATTGAAAGTAATAAAATGAGAGAGATGAGATTTCAAAGAAAAGTGAAGTAGAAAAGCAAGTAAAAGAGTCTGAAGATCATAATTGAAAGTAATAAAATGAGAAAGAGTTGAGATTTCAAAGAACAGTGAAGTAGAAAAGCAAGTATAAAAATCTGAAGATCATAATTGAAAGTAATAAAATGAGAGAGATGAGATTTCAAAGAAAAGTGAAGTAGAAAAGCAAGTATAAAAATCTGAAGATCATAATTGAAAGTAATAAAATGAGAGAGATTAGATTTATAAGAACAGTGAGGTAGAAAAGCAAGTATAAAAATCTGAAGATCATAATTGAAAGTAATAAAATGAGAGAGATTAGATTTCAAAGAAAAGTGAAGTAGAAAAGCAAGTATAAAAATCTGAAGATCATAATTGAAAGTAATAAAATGAGAGAGATGAGATTTCAAAGAAAAGTGAAGTAGAAAAGCAAGTAAAAGAGTCTGAAGATCATAATTGAAAGTAATAAAATGAGAAAGAGTTGAGATTTCAAAGAACAGTGAAGTAGAAAAGCAAGTATAAAAATCTGAAGATCATAATTGAAAGTAATAAAATTAGAGAGATGAGATTTATAAGAAAAGTGAAGTAGAAAAGCAAGTAAAAGAGTCTGAAGATCATAATTGAAAGTAATAAAATGAGAGAGATGAGATTTCAAAGAAAAGTGAAGTAGAAAAGCAAGTAAAAGAGTCTGAAGATCATAATTGAAAGTAATAAAATGAGAGAGATGAGATTTCAAAGAAAAGTGAAGTAGAAAAGCAAGTAAAAGAGTCTGAAGATCATAATTGAAAGTAATAAAATGAGAAAGAGATGAGATTTCAAAGAAAAGTGAAGTAGAAAAGCAAGTAAAAGAGTCTGAAGATCATAATTGAAAGTAATAAAATGAGAAAGAGTTGAGATTTCAAAGAACAGTGAAGTAGAAAAGCAAGTATAAAAATCTGAAGATCATAATTGAAAGTAATAAAATGAGAGAGATTATATTTCAAAGAAAAGTGAAGTAGAAAAGCAAGTATAAAAATCTGAAGATCATAATTGAAAGTAATAAAATGAGAGAGATTAGATTTATAAGAACAGTGAGGTAGAAAAGCAAGTAAAAGAGTCTGAAGATCATAATTGAAAGTAATAAAATGAGAGAGATTAGATTTAAAAGAAAAGTGAAGTAGAAAAGCAAGTAAAAGAGTCTGAAGATCATAATTGAAAGTAATAAAATGAGAAAGAGATGAGATTTCAAAGAAAAGTGAAGTAGAAAAGCAAGTAAAAGAGTCTGAAGATCATAATTGAAAGTAATAAAATGAGAAAGAGATGAGATTTCAAAGAAAAGTGAAGTAGAAAAGCAAGTAAAAGAGTCTGAAGATCATAATTGAAAGTAATAAAATGAGAAAGAGATGAGATTTCAAAGAAAAGTGAAGTAGAAAAGCAAGTAAAAGAGTCTGAAGATCATAATTGAAAGTAATAAAATGAGAAAGAGATGAGATTTCAAAGAAAAGTGAAGTAGAAAAGCAAGTAAAAGAGTCTGAAGATCATAATTGAAAGTAATAAAATGAGAGAGATGAGATTTCAAAGAAAAGTGAAGTAGAAAAGCAAGTAAAAGAGTCTGAAGATCATAATTGAAAGTAATAAAATGAGAGAGATTAGATTTCAAAGAAAAGTGAAGTAGAAAAGCAAGTAAAAGAGTCTGAAGATCATAATTGAAAGTAATAAAATGAGAGAGATTAGATTTCAAAGAAAAGTGAAGTAGAAAAGCAAGTAAAAGAGTCTGTTGATTATAATTAACAGAAATAATCGAAAATGAGAAAGAGAGATGAGATTTCAAAGAAAAGTGAAGTAGAAAAGCAAGTAAAAGAGTCTGAAGATCATAATTGAAAGTAATAAAATCAGAGAGATGATATTTCAAAGAAAAGTGAAGTAGAAAAGCAAGTAAAAGAGTCTGAAGATCATAATTGAAAGTAATAAAATGAGAGAGATGAGATTTCAAAGAAAAGTGAAGTAGAAAAGCAAGTAAAAGAGTCTGAAGATCATAATTGAAAGTAATAAAATGAGAGAGATTAGATTTCAAAGAAAAGTGAAGTAGAAAAGCAAGTAAAAGAGTCTGAAGATCATAATTGAAAGTAATAAAATGAGAAAGAGATGAGATTTCAAAGAAAAGTGAAGTAGAAAAGCAAGTAAAAGAGTCTGAAGATCATAATTGAAAGTAATAAAATGAGAAAGAGATGAGATTTCAAAGAAAAGTGAAGTAGAAAAGCAAGTAAAAGAGTCTGAAGATCATAATTGAAAGTAATAAAATGAGAGAGATGAGATTTCAAAGAAAAGTGAAGTAGAAAAGCAAGTAAAAGAGTCTGAAGATCATAATTGAAAGTAATAAAATCAGAGAGATGATATTTCAAAGAAAAGTGAAGTAGAAAAGCAAGTAAAAGAGTCTGAAGATCATATATGAAAGTAATAAAATGAGAGAGATGAGATTTCAAAGAACAGTGAAGTAGAAAAGCAAGTAAAAGAGTCTGAAGATCATATATGAAAGTAATAAAATGAGAGAGATGAGATTTCAAAGAACAGTGAAGTAGAAAAAGAAGTAAAAGAGTCTGAAGATCATATATGAAAGTAATAAAATGAGAGAGATGAGATTTCAAAGAAAAGTGAAGTAGAAAAGCAAGTAAAAGAGTCTGAAGATCATATATGAAAGTAATAAAATGAGAGAGATGAGATTTCAAAGAACAGTGAAGTAGAAAAGCAAGTAAAAGAGTCTGAAGATCATATATGAAAGTAATAAAATGAGAGAGATGAGATTTCAAAGAAAAGTGAAGTAGAAAAGCAAGTAAAAGAGTCTGAAGATCATAATTGAAAGTAATAAAATGAGAGAGATTAGATTTCAAAGAAAAGTGAAGTAGAAAAGCAAGTAAAAGAGTCTGAAGATCATAATTGAAAGTAATAAAATGAGAGAGATTAGATTTATAAGAAAAGTGAAGTAGAAAAGCAAGTAAAAGAGTCTGAAGATCATAATTGAAAGTAATAAAATCAGAGAGATGATATTTCAAAGAAAAGTGAAGTAGAAAAGCAAGTAAAAGAGTCTGAAGATCATATATGAAAGTAATAAAATGAGAGAGATGAGATTTCAAAGAACAGTGAAGTAGAAAAGCAAGTAAAAGAGTCTGAAGATCATAATTGAAAGTAATAAAATGAGAGAGATGAGATTTCAAAGAAAAGTGAAGTAGAAAAGCAAGTAAAAGAGTCTGAAGATCATATATGAAAGTAATAAAATGAGAGAGATGAGATTTCAAAGAAAAGTGAAGTAGAAAAGCAAGTAAAAGAGTCTGAAGATCATAATTGAAAGTAATAAAATGAGAGAGATGAGATTTCAAAGAAAAGTGAAGTAGAAAAGCAAGTAAAAGAGTCTGAAGATCATATATGAAAGTAATAAAATGAGAGAGATGAGATTTCAAAGAAAAGTGAAGTAGAAAAGCAAGTAAAAGAGTCTGAAGATCATAATTGAAAGTAATAAAATGAGAGAGATGAGATTTCAAAGAAAAGTGAAGTAGAAAAGCAAGTAAAAGAGTCTGAAGATCATAATTGAAAGTAATAAAATGAGAGAGATTAGATTTATAAGAAAAGTGAAGTAGAAAAGCAAGTAAAAGAGTCTGAAGATCATAATTGAAAGTAATAAAATCAGAGAGATGATATTTCAAAGAAAAGTGAAGTAGAAAAGCAAGTAAAAGAGTCTGAAGATCATATATGAAAGTAATAAAATGAGAGAGATGAGATTTCAAAGAACAGTGAAGTAGAAAAGCAAGTAAAAGAGTCTGAAGATCATATATGAAAGTAATAAAATGAGAGAGATGAGATTTCAAAGAAAAGTGAAGTAGAAAAAGAAGTAAAAGAGTCTGAAGATCATATATGAAAGTAATAAAATGAGAGAGATGAGATTTCAAAGAAAAGTGAAGTAGAAAAGCAAGTAAAAGAGTCTGAAGATCATAATTGAAAGTAATAAAATGAGAGAGATGAGATTTCAAAGAAAAGTGAAGTAGAAAAGCAAGTAAAAGAGTCTGAAGATCATAATTGAAAGTAATAAAATGAGAAAGAGTTGAGATTTCAAAGAACAGTGAAGTAGAAAAGCAAGTATAAAAATCTGAAGATCATAATTGAAAGTAATAAAATGAGAGAGATGAGATTTCAAAGAAAAGTGAAGTAGAAAAGCAAGTATAAAAATCTGAAGATCATAATTGAAAGTAATAAAATGAGAGAGATTAGATTTATAAGAACAGTGAGGTAGAAAAGCAAGTATAAAAATCTGAAGATCATAATTGAAAGTAATAAAATGAGAGAGATTAGATTTCAAAGAAAAGTGAAGTAGAAAAGCAAGTAAAAGAGTCTGAAGATCATAATTGAAAGTAATAAAATGAGAGAGATGAGATTTATAAGAAAAGTGAAGTAGAAAAGCAAGTAAAAGAGTCTGAAGATCATAATTGAAAGTAATAAAATGAGAGAGATGAGATTTATAAGAAAAGTGAAGTAGAAAAGCAAGTAAAAGAGTCTGAAGATCATAATTGAAAGTAATAAAATGAGAGAGATGAGATTTCAAAGAAAAGTGAAGTAGAAAAGCAAGTAAAAGAGTCTGAAGATCATATATGAAAGTAATAAAATGAGAGAGATGAGATTTCAAAGAAAAGTGAAGTAGAAAAAGAAGTAAAAGAGTCTGAAGATCATAATTGAAAGTAATAAAATGAGAGAGATGATATTTCAAAGAAAAGTGAAGTAGAAAAGCAAGTAAAAGAGTCTGAAGATCATAATTGAAAGTAATAAAATGAGAGAGATGAGATTTCAAAGAAAAGTGAAGTAGAAAAGCAAGTAAAAGAGTCTGAAGATCATAATTGAAAGTAATAAAATGAGAGAGATTAGATTTCAAAGAAAAGTGAAGTAGAAAAGCAAGTAAAAGAGTCTGAAGATCATATATGAAAGTAATAAAATGAGAGAGATGAGATTTCAAAGAACAGTGAAGTAGAAAAGCAAGTAAAAGAGTCTGAAGATCATATATGAAAGTAATAAAATGAGAAAGATGATATTTCAAAGAACGGTGAAGTAGAAAAGCAAGTAAAAGAGTCTGAAGATCATAATTGAAAGTAATAAAATGAGAAAGATGATATTTCAAAGAAAAGTGAAGTAGAAAAGCAAGTAAAAGAGTCTGAAGATCATAATTGAAAGTAATAAAATGAGAGAGATGAGATTTCAAAGAAAAGTGAAGTAGAAAAGCAAGTAAAAGAGTCTGAAGATCATAATTGAAAGTAATAAAATGAGAGAGATTAGATTTCAAAGAAAAGTGAAGTAGAAAAGCAAGTAAAAGAGTCTGAAGATCATATATGAAAGTAATAAAATGAGAGAGATGAGATTTCAAAGAACAGTGAAGTAGAAAAGCAAGTAAAAGAGTCTGAAGATCATATATGAAAGTAATAAAATGAGAGAGATGAGATTTCAAAGAACAGTGAAGTAGAAAAGCAAGTAAAAGAGTCTGAAGATCATAATTGAAAGTAATAAAATGAGAAAGATGATATTTCAAAGAAAAGTGAAGTAGAAAAGCAAGTAAAAGAGTCTGAAGATCATAATTGAAAGTAATAAAATGAGAAAGATGATATTTCAAAGAACGGTGAAGTAGAAAAGCAAGTAAAAGAGTCTGAAGATCATATATGAAAGTAATAAAATGAGAGAGATGAGATTTCAAAGAACAGTGAAGTAGAAAAGCAAGTAAAAGAGTCTGAAGATCATAATTGAAAGTAATAAAATGAGAGAGATTAGATTTATAAGAACAGTGAAGTAGAAAAGCAAGTAAAAGAGTCTGAAGATCATATATGAAAGTAATAAAATGAGAGAGATGAGATTTCAAAGAAAAGTGAAGTAGAAAAGCAAGTAAAAGAGTCTGAAGATCATAATTGAAAGTAATAAAATGAGAAAGATGATATTTCAAAGAACGGTGAAGTAGAAAAAGAAGTAAAAGAGTCTGAAGATCATATATGAAAGTAATAAAATGAGAGAGATGAGATTTCAAAGAACAGTGAAGTAGAAAAGCAAGTAAAAGAGTCTGAAGATCATAATTGAAAGTAATAAAATGAGAGAGATGAGATTTCAAAGAAAAGTGAAGTAGAAAAGCAAGTAAAAGAGTCTGAAGATCATATATGAAAGTAATAAAATGAGAGAGATGAGATTTCAAAGAAAAGTGAAGTAGAAAAGCAAGTAAAAGAGTCTGAAGATCATAATTGAAAGTAATAAAATGAGAGAGATGAGATTTCAAAGAAAAGTGAAGTAGAAAAGCAAGTAAAAGAGTCTGAAGATCATATATGAAAGTAATAAAATGAGAGAGATGAGATTTCAAAGAAAAGTGAAGTAGAAAAGCAAGTAAAAGAGTCTGAAGATCATAATTGAAAGTAATAAAATGAGAAAGATGATATTTCAAAGAACGGTGAAGTAGAAAAAGAAGTAAAAGAGTCTGAAGATCATATATGAAAGTAATAAAATGAGAGAGATGAGATTTCAAAGAACAGTGAAGTAGAAAAGCAAGTAAAAGAGTCTGAAGATCATAATTGAAAGTAATAAAATGAGAGAGATGAGATTTCAAAGAACAGTGAAGTAGAAAAGCAAGTAAAAGAGTCTGAAGATCATAATTGAAAGTAATAAAATGAGAAAGATGATATTTCAAAGAACGGTGAAGTAGAAAAAGAAGTAAAAGAGTCTGAAGATCATATATGAAAGTAATAAAATGAGAGAGATGAGATTTCAAAGAAAAGTGAAGTAGAAAAGCAAGTAAAAGAGTCTGAAGATCATAATTGAAAGTAATAAAATGAGAAAGATGAGATTTCAAAGAAAAGTGAAGTAGAAAAGCAAGTAAAAGAGTCTGAAGATCATAATTGAAAGTAATAAAATGAGAGAGATGAGATTTCAAAGAAAAGTGAAGTAGAAAAGCAAGTAAAAGAGTCTGAAGATCATAATTGAAAGTAATAAAATGAGAGAGATGAGATTTATAAGAAAAGTGAAGTAGAAAAGCAAGTAAAAGAGTCTGAAGATCATAATTGAAAGTAATAAAATGAGAGAGATGAGATTTATAAGAAAAGTGAAGTAGAAAAGCAAGTAAAAGAGTCTGAAGATCATAATTGAAAGTAAT
The DNA here is from genome assembly GCA_946699065.1 of Loxodes magnus. NCBI lineage: Eukaryota > Ciliophora > Karyorelictea > Loxodida > Loxodidae > Loxodes > Loxodes magnus. The sequence goes on along the minus strand of CAMPDV010002477.1, from coordinate 53,958 downwards.
AAAATGAGAGAGATGAGATTTATAAGAAAAGTGAAGTAGAAAAGCAAGTATAAAAATCTGAAGATCATAATTGAAAGTAATAAAATGAGAGAGATGAGATTTCAAAGAAAAGTGAAGTAGAAAAGCAAGTAAAAGAGTCTGAAGATCATATATGAAAGTAATAAAATGAGAGAGATGAGATTTCAAAGAACAGTGAAGTAGAAAAGCAAGTAAAAGAGTCTGAAGATCATATATGAAAGTAATAAAATGAGAGAGATGAGATTTCAAAGAACAGTGAAGTAGAAAAGCAAGTAAAAGAGTCTGAAGATCATAATTGAAAGTAATAAAATGAGAGAGATGAGATTTCAAAGAACAGTGAAGTAGAAAAGCAAGTATAAAAATCTGAAGATCATAATTGAAAGTAATAAAATGAGAGGGATTAGATTTCAAAGAACGGTGAAGTAGAAAAAGAAGTAAAAGAGTCTGAAGATCATATATGAAAGTAATAAAATGAGAGAGATGAGATTTCAAAGAACAGTGAAGTAGAAAAGCAAGTAAAAGAGTCTGAAGATCATAATTGAAAGTAATAAAATGAGAGAGATTAGATTTCAAAGAACGGTGAAGTAGAAAAAGAAGTAAAAGAGTCTGAAGATCATATATGAAAGTAATAAAATGAGAGAGATTAGATTTCAAAGAAAAGTGAAGTAGAAAAGCAAGTAAAAGAGTCTGAAGATCATAATTGAAAGTAATAAAATGAGAGAGATTAGATTTCAAAGAAAAGTGAAGTAGAAAAGCAAGAAAAAGAGTCTGAAGATCATATATGAAAGTAATAAAATGAGAGAGATGAGATTTCAAAGAACAGTGAAGTAGAAAAAGAAGTAAAAGAGTCTGAAGATCATATATGAAAGTAATAAAATGAGAGAGATGAGATTTCAAAGAACAGTGAAGTAGAAAAGCAAGTAAAAGAGTCTGAAGATCATAATTGAAAGTAATAAAATGAGAGAGATTAGATTTATAAGAACAGTGAAGTAGAAAAGCAAGTATAAAAATCTGAAGATCATAATTGAAAGTAATAAAATGAGAGGGATTAGATTTCAAAGAACAGTGAAGTAGAAAAGCAAGTAAAAGAGTCTGAAGATCATAATTGAAAGTAATAAAATGAGAGAGATTAGATTTCAAAGAAAAGTGAAGTAGAAAAGCAAGTAAAAGAGTCTGAAGATCATAATTGAAAGTAATAAAATGAGAGAGATGAGATTTCAAAGAAAAGTGAAGTAGAAAAGCAAGTAAAAGAGTCTGAAGATCATAATTGAAAGTAATAAAATGAGAGAGATGAGATTTCAAAGAAAAGTGAAGTAGAAAAGCAAGTAAAAGAGTCTGAAGATCATAATTGAAAGTAATAAAATGAGAAAGTTGAGATTTCAAAGAACAGTGAAGTAGAAAAAGAAGTAAAAGAGTCTGAAGATCATATATGAAAGTAATAAAATGAGAGAGATGAGATTTCAAAGAAAAGTGAAGTAGAAAAGCAAGTAAAAGAGTCTGAAGATCATAATTGAAAGTAATAAAATGAGAGAGATGAGATTTCAAAGAAAAGTGAAGTAGAAAAGCAAGTAAAAGAGTCTGAAGATCATAATTGAAAGTAATAAAATGAGAGAGATGAGATTTCAAAGAAAAGTGAAGTAGAAAAGCAAGTAAAAGAGTCTGAAGATCATAATTGAAAGTAATAAAATGAGAAAGATGAGATTTCAAAGAAAAGTGAAGTAGAAAAGCAAGTATAAGAGTCTGAAGATCATATATGAAAGTAATAAAATGAGAGAGATGAGATTTCAAAGAACAGTGAAGTAGAAAAGCAAGTAAAAGAGTCTGAAGATCATAATTGAAAGTAATAAAATGAGAGAGATGAGATTTCAAAGAAAAGTGAAGTAGAAAAGCAAGTAAAAGAGTCTGAAGATCATAATTGAAAGTAATAAAATGAGAGAGATGAGATTTCAAAGAAAAGTGAAGTAGAAAAGCAAGTAAAAGAGTCTGAAGATCATAATTGAAAGTAATAAAATGAGAGAGATGAGATTTCAAAGAAAAGTGAAGTAGAAAAAGAAGTAAAAGAGTCTGAAGATCATAATTGAAAGTAATAAAATGAGAGAGATGAGATTTCAAAGAACGGTGAAGTAGAAAAGCAAGTAAAAGAGTCTGAAGATCATAATTGAAAGTAATAAAATGAGAAAGATGATATTTCAAAGAACGGTGAAGTAGAAAAAGAAGTAAAAGAGTCTGAAGATCATATATGAAAGTAATAAAATGAGAGAGATGAGATTTCAAAGAACAGTGAAGTAGAAAAGCAAGTAAAAGAGTCTGAAGATCATATATGAAAGTAATAAAATGAGAGAGATGAGATTTCAAAGAAAAGTGAAGTAGAAAAGCAAGTAAAAGAGTCTGAAGATCATAATTGAAAGTAATAAAATGAGAGAGATTAGATTTCAAAGAAAAGTGAAGTAGAAAAAGAAGTAAAAGAGTCTGAAGATCATAATTGAAAGTAATAAAATGAGAGAGATGAGATTTCAAAGAACGGTGAAGTAGAAAAGCAAGTAAAAGAGTCTGAAGATCATAATTGAAAGTAATAAAATGAGAAAGATGATATTTCAAAGAACGGTGAAGTAGAAAAAGAAGTAAAAGAGTCTGAAGATCATATATGAAAGTAATAAAATGAGAGAGATGAGATTTCAAAGAACAGTGAAGTAGAAAAGCAAGTAAAAGAGTCTGAAGATCATAATTGAAAGTAATAAAATGAGAGAGATTAGATTTATAAGAACAGTGAAGTAGAAAAGCAAGTATAAAAATCTGAAGATCATAATTGAAAGTAATAAAATGAGAGAGATGAGATTTCAAAGAACAGTGAAGTAGAAAAGCAAGTAAAAGAGTCTGAAGATCATAATTGAAAGTAATAAAATGAGAGAGATTAGATTTCAAAGAAAAGTGAAGTAGAAAAGCAAGTAAAAGAGTCTGAAGATCATAATTGAAAGTAATAAAATGAGAGAGATGAGATTTCAAAGAACAGTGAAGTAGAAAAGCAAGTAAAAGAGTCTGAAGATCATAATTGAAAGTAATAAAATGAGAGAGATTAGATTTATAAGAACAGTGAAGTAGAAAAGCAAGTAAAAGAGTCTGAAGATCATAATTGAAAGTAATAAAATGAGAGAGATGAGATTTATAAGAAAAGTGAAGTAGAAAAGCAAGTAAAAGAGTCTGAAGATCATAATTGAAAGTAATAAAATGAGAGAGATGAGATTTCAAAGAAAAGTGAAGTAGAAAAGCAAGTAAAAGAGTCTGAAGATCATAATTGAAAGTAATAAAATGAGAGAGATTAGATTTCAAAGAAAAGTGAAGTAGAAAAAGAAGTAAAAGAGTCTGAAGATCATAATTGAAAGTAATAAAATGAGAGAGATGAGATTTCAAAGAACGGTGAAGTAGAAAAGCAAGTAAAAGAGTCTGAAGATCATAATTGAAAGTAATAAAATGAGAAAGATGATATTTCAAAGAACGGTGAAGTAGAAAAAGAAGTAAAAGAGTCTGAAGATCATATATGAAAGTAATAAAATGAGAGAGATGAGATTTCAAAGAACAGTGAAGTAGAAAAGCAAGTAAAAGAGTCTGAAGATCATAATTGAAAGTAATAAAATGAGAGAGATTAGATTTATAAGAACAGTGAAGTAGAAAAGCAAGTATAAAAATCTGAAGATCATAATTGAAAGTAATAAAATGAGAAAGATGATATTTCAAAGAACGGTGAAGTAGAAAAAGAAGTAAAAGAGTCTGAAGATCATATATGAAAGTAATAAAATGAGAGAGATGAGATTTCAAAGAACAGTGAAGTAGAAAAGCAAGTAAAAGAGTCTGAAGATCATAATTGAAAGTAATAAAATGAGAGAGATGAGATTTCAAAGAACAGTGAAGTAGAAAAGCAAGTAAAAGAGTCTGAAGATCATAATTGAAAGTAATAAAATGAGAGAGATGAGATTTCAAAGAAAAGTGAAGTAGAAAAGCAAGTAAAAGAGTCTGAAGATCATAATTGAAAGTAATAAAATGAGAGAGATGAGATTTCAAAGAAAAGTGAAGTAGAAAAGCAAGTAAAAGAGTCTGAAGATCATATATGAAAGTAATAAAATGAGAGAGATTAGATTTCAAAGAAAAGTGAAGTAGAAAAGCAAGAAAAAGAGTCTGAAGATCATATATGAAAGTAATAAAATGAGAGAGATGAGATTTCAAAGAAAAGTGAAGTAGAAAAGCAAGTAAAAGAGTCTGAAGATCATAATTGAAAGTAATAAAATGAGAAAGATGAGATTTCAAAGAAAAGTGAAGTAGAAAAGCAAGTATAAGAGTCTGAAGATCATATATGAAAGTAATAAAATGAGAGAGATGAGATTTCAAAGAAAAGTGAAGTAGAAAAGCAAGTAAAAGAGTCTGAAGATCATAATTGAAAGTAATAAAATGAGAGAGATGAGATTTATAAGAAAAGTGAAGTAGAAAAGCAAGTAAAAGAGTCTGAAGATCATAATTGAAAGTAATAAAATGAGAGAGATGAGATTTCAAAGAAAAGTGAAGTAGAAAAAGAAGTAAAAGAGTCTGAAGATCATAATTGAAAGTAATAAAATGAGAGAGATGAGATTTCAAAGAACGGTGAAGTAGAAAAGCAAGTAAAAGAGTCTGAAGATCATAATTGAAAGTAATAAAATGAGAAAGATGATATTTCAAAGAACGGTGAAGTAGAAAAAGAAGTAAAAGAGTCTGAAGATCATATATGAAAGTAATAAAATGAGAGAGATGAGATTTCAAAGAACAGTGAAGTAGAAAAGCAAGTAAAAGAGTCTGAAGATCATAATTGAAAGTAATAAAATGAGAGAGATTAGATTTATAAGAACAGTGAAGTAGAAAAGCAAGTATAAAAATCTGAAGATCATAATTGAAAGTAATAAAATGAGAGGGATTAGATTTCAAAGAACAGTGAAGTAGAAAAGCAAGTAAAAGAGTCTGAAGATCATAATTGAAAGTAATAAAATGAGAGAGATTAGATTTCAAAGAAAAGTGAAGTAGAAAAGCAAGTAAAAGAGTCTGAAGATCATAATTGAAAGTAATAAAATGAGAGAGATGAGATTTCAAAGAACAGTGAAGTAGAAAAGCAAGTAAAAGAGTCTGAAGATCATAATTGAAAGTAATAAAATGAGAGAGATGAGATTTCAAAGAAAAGTGAAGTAGAAAAGCAAGTAAAAGAGTCTGAAGATCATAATTGAAAGTAATAAAATGAGAGAGATGAGATTTCAAAGAAAAGTGAAGTAGAAAAGCAAGTAAAAGAGTCTGAAGATCATATATGAAAGTAATAAAATGAGAGAGATTAGATTTCAAAGAAAAGTGAAGTAGAAAAGCAAGTAAAAGAGTCTGAAGATCATAATTGAAAGTAATAAAATGAGAGAGATTAGATTTCAAAGAAAAGTGAAGTAGAAAAGCAAGAAAAAGAGTCTGAAGATCATATATGAAAGTAATAAAATGAGAGAGATGAGATTTCAAAGAAAAGTGAAGTAGAAAAGCAAGTAAAAGAGTCTGAAGATCATAATTGAAAGTAATAAAATGAGAAAGATGAGATTTCAAAGAAAAGTGAAGTAGAAAAGCAAGTATAAGAGTCTGAAGATCATATATGAAAGTAATAAAATGAGAGAGATGAGATTTCAAAGAAAAGTGAAGTAGAAAAGCAAGTAAAAGAGTCTGAAGATCATAATTGAAAGTAATAAAATGAGAGAGATGAGATTTATAAGAAAAGTGAAGTAGAAAAGCAAGTAAAAGAGTCTGAAGATCATAATTGAAAGTAATAAAATGAGAGAGATTAGATTTATAAGAAAAGTGAAGTAGAAAAGCAAGTATAAAAATCTGAAGATCATAATTGAAAGTAATAAAATGAGAGGGATTAGATTTCAAAGAACAGTGAAGTAGAAAAGCAAGTAAAAGAGTCTGAAGATCATAATTGAAAGTAATAAAATGAGAGAGATTAGATTTCAAAGAAAAGTGAAGTAGAAAAGCAAGTAAAAGAGTCTGAAGATCATAATTGAAAGTAATAAAATGAGAGAGATGAGATTTCAAAGAACAGTGAAGTAGAAAAGCAAGTAAAAGAGTCTGAAGATCATAATTGAAAGTAATAAAATGAGAGAGATGAGATTTCAAAGAAAAGTGAAGTAGAAAAGCAAGTAAAAGAGTCTGAAGATCATAATTGAAAGTAATAAAATGAGAGAGATGAGATTTCAAAGAAAAGTGAAGTAGAAAAGCAAGTAAAAGAGTCTGAAGATCATATATGAAAGTAATAAAATGAGAGAGATTAGATTTCAAAGAAAAGTGAAGTAGAAAAGCAAGTAAAAGAGTCTGAAGATCATAATTGAAAGTAATAAAATGAGAGAGATTAGATTTCAAAGAAAAGTGAAGTAGAAAAGCAAGAAAAAGAGTCTGAAGATCATATATGAAAGTAATAAAATGAGAGAGATGAGATTTCAAAGAAAAGTGAAGTAGAAAAGCAAGTAAAAGAGTCTGAAGATCATAATTGAAAGTAATAAAATGAGAAAGATGAGATTTCAAAGAAAAGTGAAGTAGAAAAGCAAGTATAAGAGTCTGAAGATCATATATGAAAGTAATAAAATGAGAGAGATGAGATTTCAAAGAAAAGTGAAGTAGAAAAGCAAGTAAAAGAGTCTGAAGATCATAATTGAAAGTAATAAAATGAGAGAGATGAGATTTATAAGAAAAGTGAAGTAGAAAAGCAAGTAAAAGAGTCTGAAGATCATAATTGAAAGTAATAAAATGAGAGAGATGAGATTTATAAGAAAAGTGAAGTAGAAAAGCAAGTAAAAGAGTCTGAAGATCATAATTGAAAGTAATAAAATGAGAGAGATGAGATTTCAAAGAACGGTGAAGTAGAAAAGCAAGTAAAAGAGTCTGAAGATCATAATTGAAAGTAATAAAATGAGAAAGATGATATTTCAAAGAACGGTGAAGTAGAAAAAGAAGTAAAAGAGTCTGAAGATCATATATGAAAGTAATAAAATGAGAGAGATGAGATTTCAAAGAACAGTGAAGTAGAAAAGCAAGTAAAAGAGTCTGAAGATCATAATTGAAAGTAATAAAATGAGAGAGATTAGATTTATAAGAACAGTGAAGTAGAAAAGCAAGTATAAAAATCTGAAGATCATAATTGAAAGTAATAAAATGAGAGGGATTAGATTTCAAAGAACAGTGAAGTAGAAAAGCAAGTAAAAGAGTCTGAAGATCATAATTGAAAGTAATAAAATGAGAGAGATTAGATTTCAAAGAAAAGTGAAGTAGAAAAGCAAGTAAAAGAGTCTGAAGATCATAATTGAAAGTAATAAAATGAGAGAGATGAGATTTCAAAGAACAGTGAAGTAGAAAAGCAAGTAAAAGAGTCTGAAGATCATAATTGAAAGTAATAAAATGAGAGAGATGAGATTTCAAAGAAAAGTGAAGTAGAAAAGCAAGTAAAAGAGTCTGAAGATCATAATTGAAAGTAATAAAATGAGAAAGAGATGAGATTTCAAAGAAAAGTGAAGTAGAAAAGCAAGTAAAAGAGTCTGAAGATCATAATTGAAAGTAATAAAATGAGAAAGAGTTGAGATTTCAAAGAACAGTGAAGTAGAAAAAGAAGTAAAAGAGTCTGAAGATCATATATGAAAGTAATAAAATGAGAGAGATGAGATTTCAAAGAAAAGTGAAGTAGAAAAGCAAGTAAAAGAGTCTGAAGATCATAATTGAAAGTAATAAAATGAGAGAGATGAGATTTCAAAGAAAAGTGAAGTAGAAAAGCAAGTAAAAGAGTCTGAAGATCATAATTGAAAGTAATAAAATGAGAAAGAGATGAGATTTCAAAGAAAAGTGAAGTAGAAAAGCAAGTAAAAGAGTCTGAAGATCATAATTGAAAGTAATAAAATGAGAGAGATGAGATTTCAAAGAAAAGTGAAGTAGAAAAGCAAGTAAAAGAGTCTGAAGATCATAATTGAAAGTAATAAAATGAGAGAGATGAGATTTCAAAGAAAAGTGAAGTAGAAAAGCAAGTAAAAGAGTCTGAAGATCATAATTGAAAGTAATAAAATGAGAGAGATGAGATTTCAAAGAAAAGTGAAGTAGAAAAGCAAGTATAAGAGTCTGAAGATCATATATGAAAGTAATAAAATGAGAGAGATGAGATTTCAAAGAAAAGTGAAGTAGAAAAGCAAGTAAAAGAGTCTGAAGATCATAATTGAAAGTAATAAAATGAGAGAGATGAGATTTATAAGAAAAGTGAAGTAGAAAAGGAAGTAAAAGAGTCTGAAGATCATAATTGAAAGTAATAAAATGAGAGAGATGAGATTTCAAAGAAAAGTGAAGTAGAAAAGCAAGTAAAAGAGTCTGAAGATCATAATTGAAAGTAATAAAATGAGAGAGATGAGATTTCAAAGAAAAGTGAAGTAGAAAAAGAAGTAAAAGAGTCTGAAGATCATAATTGAAAGTAATAAAATGAGAGAGATGAGATTTCAAAGAACGGTGAAGTAGAAAAGCAAGTAAAAGAGTCTGAAGATCATAATTGAAAGTAATAAAATGAGAAAGATGATATTTCAAAGAACGGTGAAGTAGAAAAAGAAGTAAAAGAGTCTGAAGATCATATATGAAAGTAATAAAATGAGAGAGATGAGATTTCAAAGAACAGTGAAGTAGAAAAGCAAGTAAAAGAGTCTGAAGATCATAATTGAAAGTAATAAAATGAGAGAGATTAGATTTATAAGAACAGTGAAGTAGAAAAGCAAGTATAAAAATCTGAAGATCATAATTGAAAGTAATAAAATGAGAGGGATTAGATTTCAAAGAACAGTGAAGTAGAAAAGCAAGTAAAAGAGTCTGAAGATCATAATTGAAAGTAATAAAATGAGAGAGATTAGATTTCAAAGAAAAGTGAAGTAGAAAAGCAAGTAAAAGAGTCTGAAGATCATAATTGAAAGTAATAAAATGAGAGAGATGAGATTTCAAAGAACAGTGAAGTAGAAAAGCAAGTAAAAGAGTCTGAAGATCATAATTGAAAGTAATAAAATGAGAGAGATGAGATTTCAAAGAAAAGTGAAGTAGAAAAGGAAGTAAAAGAGTCTGAAGATCATAATTGAAAGTAATAAAATGAGAGAGATGAGATTTCAAAGAAAAGTGAAGTAGAAAAGCAAGTAAAAGAGTCTGAAGATCATAATTGAAAGTAATAAAATGAGAGAGATTAGATTTCAAAGAAAAGTGAAGTAGAAAAGCAAGTAAAAGAGTCTGAAGATCATAATTGAAAGTAATAAAATGAGAGAGATGAGATTTCAAAGAAAAGTGAAGTAGAAAAGCAAGTAAAAGAGTCTGAAGATCATAATTGAAAGTAATAAAATGAGAGAGATGAGATTTCAAAGAAAAGTGAAGTAGAAAAGCAAGTAAAAGAGTCTGAAGATCATAATTGAAAGTAATAAAATGAGAAAGATGATATTTCAAAGAACGGTGAAGTAGAAAAAGAAGTAAAAGAGTCTGAAGATCATATATGAAAGTAATAAAATGAGAGAGATGAGATTTCAAAGAACAGTGAAGTAGAAAAGCAAGTAAAAGAGTCTGAAGATCATAATTGAAAGTAATAAAATGAGAGAGATTAGATTTCAAAGAAAAGTGAAGTAGAAAAGCAAGTAAAAGAGTCTGAAGATCATAATTGAAAGTAATAAAATGAGAGAGATGAGATTTCAAAGAAAAGTGAAGTAGAAAAGCAAGTAAAAGAGTCTGAAGATCATAATTGAAAGTAATAAAATGAGAGAGATGAGATTTCAAAGAAAAGTGAAGTAGAAAAGCAAGTAAAAGAGTCTGAAGATCATAATTGAAAGTAATAAAATGAGAGAGATGAGATTTCAAAGAAAAGTGAAGTAGAAAAGCAAGTAAAAGAGTCTGAAGATCATATATGAAAGTAATAAAATGAGAGAGATGAGATTTCAAAGAAAAGTGAAGTAGAAAAGCAAGTAAAAGAGTCTGAAGATCATAATTAAAAGTAATAAAATGAGAGAGATGAGATTTCAAAGAAAAGTGAAGTAGAAAAGCAAGTAAAAGAGTCTGAAGATCATAATTGAAAGTAATAAAATGAGAGAGATGAGATTTCAAAGAACAGTGAAGTAGAAAAGCAAGTAAAAGAGTCTGAAGATCATAATTGAAAGTAATAAAATGAGAAAGAGATGAGATTTCAAAGAAAAGTGAAGTAGAAAAGCAAGTAAAAGAGTCTGAAGATCATAATTGAAAGTAATAAAATGAGAAAGAGTTGAGATTTCAAAGAACAGTGAAGTAGAAAAAGAAGTAAAAGAGTCTGAAGATCATATATGAAAGTAATAAAATGAGAGAGATGAGATTTCAAAGAAAAGTGAAGTAGAAAAGCAAGTAAAAGAGTCTGAAGATCATAATTGAAAGTAATAAAATGAGAGAGATGAGATTTCAAAGAAAAGTGAAGTAGAAAAGCAAGTATAAGAGTCTGAAGATCATATATGAAAGTAATAAAATGAGAGAGATGAGATTTCAAAGAAAAGTGAAGTAGAAAAGCAAGTAAAAGAGTCTGAAGATCATAATTGAAAGTAATAAAATGAGAGAGATGAGATTTCAAAGAAAAGTGAAGTAGAAAAGCAAGTAAAAGAGTCTGAAGATCATAATTGAAAGTAATAAAATGAGAGAGATGAGATTTCAAAGAAAAGTGAAGTAGAAAAGCAAGTAAAAGAGTCTGAAGATCATAATTGAAAGTAATAAAATGAGAGAGATGAGATTTCAAAGAAAAGTGAAGTAGAAAAGCAAGTAAAAGAGTCTGAAGATCATATATGAAAGTAATAAAATGAGAGAGATTAGATTTCAAAGAAAAGTGAAGTAGAAAAGCAAGTAAAAGAGTCTGAAGATCATAATTGAAAGTAATAAAATGAGAGAGATGAGATTTCAAAGAACAGTGAAGTAGAAAAGCAAGTAAAAGAGTCTGAAGATCATAATTGAAAGTAATAAAATGAGAGAGATGAGATTTCAAAGAACGGTGAAGTAGAAAAGCAAGTAAAAGAGTCTGAAGATCATAATTGAAAGTAATAAAATGAGAAAGATGATATTTCAAAGAACGGTGAAGTAGAAAAAGAAGTAAAAGAGTCTGAAGATCATATATGAAAGTAATAAAATGAGAGAGATGAGATTTCAAAGAACAGTGAAGTAGAAAAGCAAGTAAAAGAGTCTGAAGATCATAATTGAAAGTAATAAAATGAGAGAGATTAGATTTCAAAGAAAAGTGAAGTAGAAAAGCAAGTAAAAGAGTCTGAAGATCATAATTGAAAGTAATAAAATGAGAGAGATTAGATTTCAAAGAAAAGTGAAGTAGAAAAGCAAGTAAAAGAGTCTGAAGATCATAATTAAAAGTAATAAAATGAGAGAGATGAGATTTCAAAGAAAAGTGAAGTAGAAAAGCAAGTAAAAGAGTCTGAAGATCATAATTGAAAGTAATAAAATGAGAGAGATGAGATTTCAAAGAACAGTGAAGTAGAAAAGCAAGTAAAAGAGTCTGAAGATCATAATTGAAAGTAATAAAATGAGAAAGAGATGAGATTTCAAAGAAAAGTGAAGTAGAAAAGCAAGTAAAAGAGTCTGAAGATCATAATTGAAAGTAATAAAATGAGAAAGAGTTGAGATTTCAAAGAACAGTGAAGTAGAAAAAGAAGTAAAAGAGTCTGAAGATCATATATGAAAGTAATAAAATGAGAGAGATGAGATTTCAAAGAAAAGTGAAGTAGAAAAGCAAGTAAAAGAGTCTGAAGATCATAATTGAAAGTAATAAAATGAGAGAGATGAGATTTCAAAGAAAAGTGAAGTAGAAAAGCAAGTAAAAGAGTCTGAAGATCATAATTGAAAGTAATAAAATGAGAGAGATGAGATTTCAAAGAAAAGTGAAGTAGAAAAGCAAGTAAAAGAGTCTGAAGATCATAATTGAAAGTAATAAAATGAGAGAGATGAGATTTCAAAGAAAAGTGAAGTAGAAAAGCAAGTAAAAGAGTCTGAAGATCATAATTGAAAGTAATAAAATGAGAGAGATGAGATTTCAAAGAAAAGTGAAGTAGAAAAGCAAGTAAAAGAGTCTGAAGATCATAATTGAAAGTAATAAAATGAGAGAGATGAGATTTCAAAGAAAAGTGAAGTAGAAAAGCAAGTAAAAGAGTCTGAAGATCATATATGAAAGTAATAAAATGAGAGAGATTAGATTTCAAAGAAAAGTGAAGTAGAAAAGCAAGTAAAAGAGTCTGAAGATCATAATTGAAAGTAATAAAATGAGAAAGATGATATTTCAAAGAACGGTGAAGTAGAAAAAGAAGTAAAAGAGTCTGAAGATCATATATGAAAGTAATAAAATGAGAGAGATGAGATTTCAAAGAAAAGTGAAGTAGAAAAGCAAGTAAAAGAGTCTGAAGATCATAATTGAAAGTAATAAAATGAGAGAGATGAGATTTATAAGAAAAGTGAAGTAGAAAAGCAAGTAAAAGAGTCTGAAGATCATAATTGAAAGTAATAAAATGAGAGAGATGAGATTTATAAGAAAAGTGAAGTAGAAAAGCAAGTAAAAGAGTCTGAAGATCATAATTGAAAGTAATAAAATGAGAGAGATGAGATTTCAAAGAAAAGTGAAGTAGAAAAGCAAGTAAAAGAGTCTGAAGATCATAATTGAAAGTAATAAAATGAGAGAGATGAGATTTCAAAGAAAAGTGAAGTAGAAAAAGAAGTAAAAGAGTCTGAAGATCATAATTGAAAGTAATAAAATGAGAGAGATGAGATTTCAAAGAACGGTGAAGTAGAAAAGCAAGTAAAAGAGTCTGAAGATCATAATTGAAAGTAATAAAATGAGAAAGATGATATTTCAAAGAACGGTGAAGTAGAAAAAGAAGTAAAAGAGTCTGAAGATCATATATGAAAGTAATAAAATGAGAGAGATGAGATTTCAAAGAACAGTGAAGTAGAAAAGCAAGTAAAAGAGTCTGAAGATCATAATTAAAAGTAATAAAATGAGAGAGATGAGATTTCAAAGAAAAGTGAAGTAGAAAAGCAAGTAAAAGAGTCTGAAGATCATAATTGAAAGTAATAAAATGAGAGAGATGAGATTTCAAAGAAAAGTGAAGTAGAAAAGCAAGTAAAAGAGTCTGAAGATCATAATTGAAAGTAATAAAATGAGAGAGATGAGATTTCAAAGAAAAGTGAAGTAGAAAAGCAAGTAAAAGAGTCTGAAGATCATATATGAAAGTAATAAAATGAGAGAGATTAGATTTCAAAGAAAAGTGAAGTAGAAAAGCAAGAAAAAGAGTCTGAAGATCATATATGAAAGTAATAAAATGAGAGAGATGAGATTTCAAAGAAAAGTGAAGTAGAAAAGCAAGTAAAAGAGTCTGAAGATCATAATTGAAAGTAATAAAATGAGAAAGATGAGATTTCAAAGAAAAGTGAAGTAGAAAAGCAAGTAAAAGAGTCTGAAGATCATAATTGAAAGTAATAAAATGAGAGAGATGAGATTTCAAAGAAAAGTGAAGTAGAAAAAGAAGTAAAAGAGTCTGAAGATCATAATTGAAAGTAATAAAATGAGAGAGATGAGATTTCAAAGAACGGTGAAGTAGAAAAGCAAGTAAAAGAGTCTGAAGATCATAATTGAAAGTAATAAAATGAGAAAGATGATATTTCAAAGAACGGTGAAGTAGAAAAAGAAGTAAAAGAGTCTGAAGATCATATATGAAAGTAATAAAATGAGAGAGATGAGATTTCAAAGAACAGTGAAGTAGAAAAGCAAGTAAAAGAGTCTGAAGATCATAATTGAAAGTAATAAAATGAGAGAGATTAGATTTATAAGAACAGTGAAGTAGAAAAGCAAGTATAAAAATCTGAAGATCATAATTGAAAGTAATAAAATGAGAGGGATTAGATTTCAAAGAAAAGTGAAGTAGAAAAGCAAGTAAAAGAGTCTGAAGATCATAATTGAAAGTAATAAAATGAGAGAGATGAGATTTCAAAGAAAAGTGAAGTAGAAAAGCAAGTAAAAGAGTCTGAAGATCATAATTGAAAGTAATAAAATGAGAGAGATGAGATTTCAAAGAAAAGTGAAGTAGAAAAGCAAGTAAAAGAGTCTGAAGATCATAATTGAAAGTAATAAAATGAGAGAGATGAGATTTCAAAGAAAAGTGAAGTAGAAAAGCAAGTAAAAGAGTCTGAAGATCATATATGAAAGTAATAAAATGAGAGAGATTAGATTTCAAAGAAAAGTGAAGTAGAAAAGCAAGAAAAAGAGTCTGAAGATCATATATGAAAGTAATAAAATGAGAGAGATGAGATTTCAAAGAAAAGTGAAGTAGAAAAGCAAGTAAAAGAGTCTGAAGATCATAATTGAAAGTAATAAAATGAGAAAGATGAGATTTCAAAGAAAAGTGAAGTAGAAAAGCAAGTATAAGAGTCTGAAGATCATATATGAAAGTAATAAAATGAGAGAGATGAGATTTCAAAGAAAAGTGAAGTAGAAAAGCAAGTAAAAGAGTCTGAAGATCATAATTGAAAGTAATAAAATGAGAGAGATGAGATTTATAAGAAAAGTGAAGTAGAAAAGCAAGTAAAAGAGTCTGAAGATCATAATTGAAAGTAATAAAATGAGAGAGATTAGATTTATAAGAAAAGTGAAGTAGAAAAGCAAGTATAAAAATCTGAAGATCATAATTGAAAGTAATAAAATGAGAGGGATTAGATTTCAAAGAACAGTGAAGTAGAAAAGCAAGTAAAAGAGTCTGAAGATCATAATTGAAAGTAATAAAATGAGAGAGATTAGATTTCAAAGAAAAGTGAAGTAGAAAAGCAAGTAAAAGAGTCTGAAGATCATAATTGAAAGTAATAAAATGAGAGAGATGAGATTTCAAAGAACAGTGAAGTAGAAAAGCAAGTAAAAGAGTCTGAAGATCATAATTGAAAGTAATAAAATGAGAGAGATGAGATTTCAAAGAAAAGTGAAGTAGAAAAGCAAGTAAAAGAGTCTGAAGATCATAATTGAAAGTAATAAAATGAGAGAGATGAGATTTCAAAGAAAAGTGAAGTAGAAAAGCAAGTAAAAGAGTCTGAAGATCATATATGAAAGTAATAAAATGAGAGAGATTAGATTTCAAAGAAAAGTGAAGTAGAAAAGCAAGTAAAAGAGTCTGAAGATCATAATTGAAAGTAATAAAATGAGAGAGATGAGATTTCAAAGAAAAGTGAAGTAGAAAAGCAAGTAAAAGAGTCTGAAGATCATAATTGAAAGTAATAAAATGAGAGAGATGAGATTTCAAAGAAAAGTGAAGTAGAAAAGCAAGTAAAAGAGTCTGAAGATCATATATGAAAGTAATAAAATGAGAGAGATTAGATTTCAAAGAAAAGTGAAGTAGAAAAGCAAGAAAAAGAGTCTGAAGATCATATATGAAAGTAATAAAATGAGAGAGATGAGATTTCAAAGAAAAGTGAAGTAGAAAAGCAAGTAAAAGAGTCTGAAGATCATAATTGAAAGTAATAAAATGAGAAAGATGAGATTTCAAAGAAAAGTGAAGTAGAAAAGCAAGTAAAAGAGTCTGAAGATCATAATTGAAAGTAATAAAATGAGAGAGATGAGATTTCAAAGAAAAGTGAAGTAGAAAAAGAAGTAAAAGAGTCTGAAGATCATAATTGAAAGTAATAAAATGAGAGAGATGAGATTTCAAAGAACGGTGAAGTAGAAAAGCAAGTAAAAGAGTCTGAAGATCATAATTGAAAGTAATAAAATGAGAAAGATGATATTTCAAAGAACGGTGAAGTAGAAAAAGAAGTAAAAGAGTCTGAAGATCATATATGAAAGTAATAAAATGAGAGAGATGAGATTTCAAAGAACAGTGAAGTAGAAAAGCAAGTAAAAGAGTCTGAAGATCATAATTGAAAGTAATAAAATGAGAGAGATTAGATTTATAAGAACAGTGAAGTAGAAAAGCAAGTAAAAGAGTCTGAAGATCATAATTGAAAGTAATAAAATGAGAGAGATGAGATTTCAAAGAAAAGTGAAGTAGAAAAGCAAGTAAAAGAGTCTGAAGATCATAATTGAAAGTAATAAAATGAGAGAGATGAGATTTCAAAGAAAAGTGAAGTAGAAAAGCAAGTAAAAGAGTCTGAAGATCATAATTGAAAGTAATAAAATGAGAGAGATGAGATTTCAAAGAAAAGTGAAGTAGAAAAGCAAGTAAAAGAGTCTGAAGATCATAATTGAAAGTAATAAAATGAGAAAGAGTTGAGATTTCAAAGAACAGTGAAGTAGAAAAGCAAGTATAAAAATCTGAAGATCATAATTGAAAGTAATAAAATGAGAGAGATTAGATTTCAAAGAAAAGTGAAGTAGAAAAGCAAGTAAAAGAGTCTGAAGATCATAATTGAAAGTAATAAAATGAGAGAGATTAGATTTATAAGAACAGTGAGGTAGAAAAGCAAGTAAAAGAGTCTGAAGATCATAATTGAAAGTAATAAAATGAGAGAGATGAGATTTCAAAGAAAAGTGAAGTAGAAAAGCAAGTAAAAGAGTCTGAAGATCATAATTGAAAGTAATAAAATGAGAAAGAGATGAGATTTCAAAGAAAAGTGAAGTAGAAAAGCAAGTAAAAGAGTCTGAAGATCATAATTGAAAGTAATAAAATGAGAAAGAGTTGAGATTTCAAAGAACAGTGAAGTAGAAAAAGAAGTAAAAGAGTCTGAAGATCATATATGAAAGTAATAAAATGAGAGAGATGAGATTTCAAAGAAAAGTGAAGTAGAAAAGCAAGTAAAAGAGTCTGAAGATCATAATTGAAAGTAATAAAATGAGAGAGATGAGATTTCAAAGAAAAGTGAAGTAGAAAAGCAAGTATAAGAGTCTGAAGATCATATATGAAAGTAATAAAATGAGAGAGATGAGATTTCAAAGAAAAGTGAAGTAGAAAAGCAAGTAAAAGAGTCTGAAGATCATAATTGAAAGTAATAAAATGAGAGAGATGAGATTTCAAAGAAAAGTGAAGTAGAAAAGCAAGTAAAAGAGTCTGAAGATCATAATTGAAAGTAATAAAATGAGAGAGATGAGATTTCAAAGAAAAGTGAAGTAGAAAAGCAAGTAAAAGAGTCTGAAGATCATAATTGAAAGTAATAAAATGAGAGAGATGAGATTTCAAAGAAAAGTGAAGTAGAAAAGCAAGTAAAAGAGTCTGAAGATCATATATGAAAGTAATAAAATGAGAGAGATTAGATTTCAAAGAAAAGTGAAGTAGAAAAGCAAGTAAAAGAGTCTGAAGATCATAATTGAAAGTAATAAAATGAGAAAGATGATATTTCAAAGAACGGTGAAGTAGAAAAAGAAGTAAAAGAGTCTGAAGATCATAATTGAAAGTAATAAAATGAGAGAGATGAGATTTCAAAGAAAAGTGAAGTAGAAAAGCAAGTAAAAGAGTCTGAAGATCATAATTGAAAGTAATAAAATGAGAGAGATGAGATTTATAAGAAAAGTGAAGTAGAAAAGCAAGTAAAAGAGTCTGAAGATCATAATTGAAAGTAATAAAATGAGAGAGATGAGATTTATAAGAAAAGTGAAGTAGAAAAGCAAGTAAAAGAGTCTGAAGATCATAATTGAAAGTAATAAAATGAGAGAGATGAGATTTCAAAGAAAAGTGAAGTAGAAAAGCAAGTAAAAGAGTCTGAAGATCATAATTGAAAGTAATAAAATGAGAGAGATGAGATTTCAAAGAAAAGTGAAGTAGAAAAAGAAGTAAAAGAGTCTGAAGATCATAATTGAAAGTAATAAAATGAGAGAGATGAGATTTCAAAGAACGGTGAAGTAGAAAAGCAAGTAAAAGAGTCTGAAGATCATAATTGAAAGTAATAAAATGAGAAAGATGATATTTCAAAGAACGGTGAAGTAGAAAAAGAAGTAAAAGAGTCTGAAGATCATATATGAAAGTAATAAAATGAGAGAGATGAGATTTCAAAGAACTGAAGATCATAATTGAAAGTAATAAAATGAGAGAGATGAGATTTATAAGAAAAGTGAAGTAGAAAAGCAAGTAAAAGAGAAAGTAATAAAATGAGAGAGATGAGATTTCAAAGAAAAGTGAAGTAGAAAAGCAAGTAAAAGAGTCTGAAGATCATAATTGAAAGTAATAAAATGAGAGAGATGAGATTTCAAAGAAAAGTGAAGTAGAAAAAGAAGTAAAAGAAAGTAATAAAATGAGAGAGATGAGATTTCTGAAGATCATAATTGAAAGTAATAAAATGAGAGAGATGAGATTTCAAAGAAAAGTGAAGTAGAAAAAAGCAAGTCATAAAAAGTAATAAAATGAGAGAGTCTGAAGTAGAAAAGCAAGTAAAAGAGTCTGAAGATCATATGAAAGTAATAAAATGAGAGAGATGAGATTTCAAAGAAAAGTGAAGTAGAAAAGCAAGTAAAAGAGTCTGAAGATCATAATTGAAAGTAATAAAATGAGAGAGATGAGATTTCAAAGAAAAGTGAAGTAGAAAAGCAAGTAAAAGAGTCTGAAGATCATAATTGAAAGTAATAAAATGAGAGAGATGAGATTTCAAAGAAAAGTGAAGTAGAAAAAGCAAGTAAAAGAGTCTGAAGATCATAATTGAAAGTAATAAAATGAGAGAGATGAGATTTCAAAGAAAAGTGAAGTAGAAAAAGAAGTAAAAGAGTCTGAAGATCATAATTGAAAGTAATAAAATGAGAGAGATGAGATTTCAAAGAACGGTGAAGTAGAAAAGCAAGTAAAAGAGTCTGAAGATCATAATTGAAAGTAATAAAATGAGAGAGATGAGATTTCAAAGAAAAGTGAAGTAGAAAAAGAAGTAAAAGAGTCTGAAGATCATAATTGAAAGTAATAAAATGAGAGAGATGAGATTTCAAAGAACGGTGAAGTAGAAAAGCAAGTAAAAGAGTCTGAAGATCATAATTGAAAGTAATAAAATGAGAAAGATGATATTTCAAAGAAAGGTGAAGTAGAAAAAGAAGTAAAAGAGTCTGAAGATCATAATTGAAAGTAATAAAATGAGAGAGATGAGATTTCAAAGAAAAGTGAAGTAGAAAAGCAAGTAAAAGAGTCTGAAGATCATAATTGAAAGTAATAAAATGAGAGAGTCGAGATTTCAAAGAAAAGTGAAGTAGAAAAGCAAGCAAAAGAGTCTGTTGATTATAATTGAAAGTAATAAAATGAGAAAGAGAGGTGAGATTTCAAAGAAAAGTGAAGTAGAAAAGCAAGTAAAAGAGTCTGTTGATTATAATTGAAAGTAAAAATCGAAAATGAGAAAGAGAGATGAGATTTCAAAGAAAAGTGAAGTAGAAAAGCAAGTAAAAGATTCTGTTGATTATAATTGAAAGTAATAAAATGAGAAAGAGAGATGAGATTTCAAAGAAAAGTGAAGTAGAAAAGCAAGTAAAAGATTCTGTTGATCATAATTGAAAGTAATAAAATGAGAAAGAGAGATGAGATTTCAAAGAAAAGTGAAGTAGAAAAGCAAGTAAAAGAGTCTGAAGATCATAATTGAAAGTAATAAAATGAGAAAGAGAGATGAGATTTCAAAGAAACGTGATGCAGAAAAGCAAGTAAAAGAGTCTGAAGATATTAATTGAAAGTAATAAAATGAGAAAGAGAGATGAGATTTCAAAGAAAAGTGAAGTAGAAAAGCAAGTAAAAAAGTCTGAAGATCATAATTGAAAGTAATAAAATGAGAAAGAGAGATGAGATTTCAAAGAAAAGTGAAGTATAAAAGCAAGTAAAAGAGTCTGTTGATTATAATTAACAGAAATAATCGAAAATGAGAAAGAGAGATGAGATTTCAAAGAAAAGTGAAGTAGAAAAGCAAGTAAAAGAGACAGAAGATCATAATTGAAAGTAATAAAATGAGAAAGAGAGATGAGATTTCAAAGAAAAGTGAAGTAGAAAAGCAAGTAAAAGAGTCTGTTGATTATAATTGAAAGTAATAAAATGAGAAAGAGAGATGAGATTTCAAAGAAAAGTGAAGTAGAAAAGCAAGTAAAAGAGTCTGTTGATTATAATTGAAAGTAATAATCGAAAATGAGAAAGAGAGATGAGATTTCAAAGAAAAGTGAAGTAGAAAAGCAAGTAAAAGAGTCTGTTGATTATAATTGAAAGTAATAAAATGAGAAAGAGAGGTGAGATTTCAAAGAAAAGTGAAGTAGAAAAGCAAGCAAAAGAGTCTGTTGATTATAATTGAAAGTAATAAAATGAGAAAGATAGGTGAGATTTCAAAGAAAAGTGAAGTAGAAAAGCAAGTAAAAGAGTCTGTTGATTATAATTGAAAGTAATAAAATGAGAAAGAGAGATGAGATTTCAAAGAAAAGTGAAGTAGAAAAGCAAGTAAAAGAGTCTGTTGATTATAATTGAAAGTAATAATCGAAAATGAGAAAGAGAGATGAGATTTCAAAGAAAAGTGAAGTAGAAAAGCAAGTAAAAGAGACAGAAGATCATAATTGAAAGTAATAAAATGAGAAAGAGAGATGAGATTTCAAAGAAAAGTGAAGTAGAAAAGCAAGTAAAAGAGTCTGTTGATTATAATTGAAAGTAATAAAATGAGAAAGAGAGGTGAGATTTCAAAGAAAAGTGAAGTAGAAAAGCAAGCAAAAGAGTCTGTTGATTATAATTGAAAGTAATAAAATGAGAAAGATAGGTGAGATTTCAAAGAAAAGTGAAGTAGAAAAGCAAGTAAAAGAGTCTGTTGATTATAATTGAAAGTAATAAAATGAGAAAGAGAGATGAGATTTCAAAGAAAAGTGAAGTAGAAAAGCAAGTAAAAGAGTCTGTTGATTATAATTGAAAGTAATAAAATGAGAAAGAGAGATGAGATTTCAAAGAAAAGTGAAGTAGAAAAGCAAGTAAAAGAGTCTGTTGATTATAATTGAAAGTAATAATCGAAAATGAGAAAGAGAGATGAGATTTCAAAGAAAAGTGAAGTAGAAAAGCAAGCAAAAGAGTCTGTTGATTATAATTGAAAGTAATAAAATGAGAAAGAGAGATGAGATTTCAAAGAAAAGTGAAGTAGAAAAGCAAGTAAAAGAGTCTGTTGATTATAATTGAAAGTAATAAAATGAGAAAGAGAGGTGAGATTTCAAAGAAAAGTGAAGTAGAAAAGCAAGCAAAAGAGTCTGTTGATTATAATTGAAAGTAATAAAATGAGAAAGATAGGTGAGATTTCAAAGAAAAGTGAAGTAGAAAAGCAAGTAAAAGAGTCTGTTGATTATAATTGAAAGTAATAAAATGAGAAAGAGAGATGAGATTTCAAAGAAAAGTGAAGTAGAAAAGCAAGTAAAAGAGTCTGTTGATTATAATTGAAAGTAATAATCGAAAATGAGAAAGAGAGATGAGATTTCAAAGAAAAGTGAAGTAGAAAAGCAAGTAAAAGAGTCTGTTGATTATAATTGAAAGTAATAAAATGAGAAAGAGAGATGAGATTTCAAAGAAAAGTGAAGTAGAAAAGCAAGTAAAAGAGTCTGTTGATTATAATTGAAAGTAATAATCGAAAATGAGAAAGAGAGATGAGATTTCAAAGAAAAGTGAAGTAGAAAAGCAAGTAAAAGAGTCTGTTGATTATAATTGAAAGTAATAATCGAAAATGAGAAAGAGAGATGAGATTTCAAAGAAAAGCGAAGTAGAAAAGCAAGTAAAAGAGACTGTTGATTATAATTAACAGAAATAATCGAAAATGAGAAAGAGAGATGAGATTTCAAAGAAAAGCGAAGTAGAAAAGCAAGTAAAAGAGTCTGAAGATCATAATTGAAAGTAATAAAATGAGAAAGAGAGATGAGATTTCAAAGAAAAGTGAAGTAGAAAAGCAAGTAAAAGAGTCTGTTGATTATAATTGAAAGTAATAATCGAAAATGAGAAAGAGAGATGAGATTTCAAAGAAAAGTGAAGTAGAAAAGCAAGTAAAAGAGTCTGTTGATTATAATTGAAAGTAATAATCGAAAATGAGAAAGAGAGATGAGATTTCAAAGAAAAGCGAAGTAGAAAAGCAAGTAAAAGAGACTGTTGATTATAATTAACAGAAATAATCGAAAATGAGAAAGAGAGATGAGATTTCAAAGAAAAGCGAAGTAGAAAAGCAAGTAAAAGAGTCTGAAGATCATAATTGAAAGTAATAAAATGAGAAAGAGAGGTGAGATTTCAAAGAAAAGTGAAGTAGAAAAGCAAGTAAAAGAGTCTGTTGATTATAATTAACAGAAATAATCGAAAATGAGAAAGAGAGATGAGATTTCAAAGAAAAGTGAAGTAGAAAAGCAAGTAAAAGAGTCTGTTGATTATAATTGAAAGTAATAATCGAAAATGAGAAAGAGAGATGAGATTTCAAAGAAAAGTGAAGTAGAAAAGCAAGTAAAAGAGTCTGTTGATTATAATTGAAAGTAATAAAATGAGAAAGAGAGGTGAGATTTCAAAGAAAAGTGAAGTAGAAAAGCAAGCAAAAGAGTCTGTTGATTATAATTGAAAGTAATAAAATGAGAAAGAGAGGTGAGATTTCAAAGAAAAGTGAAGTAGAAAAGCAAGTAAAAGAGTCTGTTGATTATAATTAAAAGTAATAATCGAAAATGAGAAAGAGAGATGAGATTTCAAAGAAAAGTGAAGTAGAAAAGCAAGTAAAAGAGTCTGTTGATTATAATTGAAAGTAAAAATCGAAAATGAGAAAGAGAGATGAGATTTCAAAGAAAAGTGAAGTAGAAAAGCAAGTAAAAGAGTCTGTTGATTATAATTGAAAGTAATAATCGAAAATGAGAAAGAGAGATGAGATTTCAAAGAAAAGTGAAGTAGAAAAGCAAGTAAAAGAGACAGAAGATCATAATTGAAAGTAATAAAATGAGAAAGAGAGATGATATTTCAAAGAAAAGTGAAGTAAAAAGCAAGTAAAAGAGTCTGAAGATCATAATTGAAAGTAATAAAATGAGAAAGAGAGGTGAGATTTCAAAGAAAAGTGAAGTAGAAAAGCAAGTAAAAGAGTCTGTTGATTATAATTGAAAGTAATAAAATGAGAAAGAGAGATGAGATTTCAAAGAAAAGTGAAGTAGAAAAGCAAGTAAAAGAGTCTGTTGATTATAATTGAAAGTAATAAAATGAGAAAGAGAGATGAGATTTCAAAGAAAAGTGAAGTAGAAAAGCAAGTAAAAGAGTCTGTTGATTATAATTGAAAGTAATAAAATGAGAAAGAGAGGTGAGATTTCAAAGAAAAGTGAAGTAGAAAAGCAAGTAAAAGAGTCTGTTGATTATAATTGAAAGTAATAAAATGAGAAAGAGAGATGAGATTTCAAAGAAAAGTGAAGTAGAAAAGCAAGTAAAAGAGTCTGTTGATTATAATTGAAAGTAATAAAATGAGAAAGAGAGATGAGATTTCAAAGAAAAGCGAAGTAGAAAAGCAAGTAAAAGAGACAGAAGATCATAATTAACAGAAATAATCGAAAATGAGAAAGAGAGATGAGATTTCAAAGAAAAGCGAAGTAGAAAAGCAAGTAAAAGAGTCTGAAGATCATAATTGAAAGTAATAAAATGAGAAAGAGAGGTGAGATTTCAAAGAAAAGTGAAGTAGAAAAGCAAGTAAAAGAGTCTGTTGATTATAATTAACAGAAATAATCGAAAATGAGAAAGAGAGATGAGATTTCAAAGAAAAGTGAAGTAGAAAAGCAAGTAAAAGAGTCTGTTGATTATAATTGAAAGTAATAAAATGAGAAAGAGAGATGAGATTTCAAAGAAAAGTGAAGTAGAAAAGCAAGTAAAAGAGTCTGTTGATTATAATTAACAGAAATAATCGAAAATGAGAAAGAGAGATGAGATTTCAAAGAAAAGTGAAGTAGAAAAGCAAGTAAAAGAGTCTGTTGATTATAATTGAAAGTAATAATCGAAAATGAGAAAGAGAGATGAGATTTCAAAGAAAAGCGAAGTAGAAAAGCAAGTAAAAGAGTCTGAAGATCATAATTGAAAGTAATAAAATGAGAAAGAGAGATGAGATTTCAAAGAAAAGCGAAGTAGAAAAGCAAGTAAAAGAGACAGAAGATCATAATTAACAGAAATAATCGAAAATGAGAAAGAGAGATGAGATTTCAAAGAAAAGCGAAGTAGAAAAGCAAGTAAAAGAGACAGAAGATCATAATTAACAGAAATAATCGAAAATGAGAAAGAGAGATGAGATTTCAAAGAAAAGCGAAGTAGAAAAGCAAGTAAAAGAGTCTGAAGATCATAATTGAAAGTAATAAAATGAGAAAGAGAGATGAGATTTCAAAGAAAAGCGAAGTAGAAAAGCAAGTAAAAGAGACAGAAGATCATAATTAACAGAAATAATCGAAAATGAGAAAGAGAGATGAGATTTCAAAGAAAAGCGAAGTAGAAAAGCAAGTAAAAGAGTCTGAAGATCATAATTGAAAGTAATAAAATGAGAAAGAGAGATGAGATTTCAAAGAAAAGCGAAGTAGAAAAGCAAGTAAAAGAGTCTGAAGATCATAATTGAAAGTAATAAAATGAGAAAGAGAGATGAGATTTCAAAGAAACGTGATGCAGAAAAGCAAGTAAAAGAGTCTGAAGATATTAATTGAAAGTAATAAAATGAGAAAGAGAGATGAGATTTCAAAGAAAAGTGAAGTAGAAAAGCAAGTAAAAGAGACAGAAGATTATAATTGAAAGTAATAAAATGAGAAAGAGAGATGAGATTTCAAAGAAAAGTGAAGTAGAAAAGCAAGTAAAAGAGTCTGTTGATTATAATTGAAAGTAATAAAATGAGAAAGAGAGATGAGATTTCAAAGAAAAGTGAAGTAGAAAAGCAAGTAAAAGAGTCTGTTGATTATAATTGAAAGTAATAAAATGAGAAAGAGAGATGAGATTTCAAAGAAAAGTGAAGTAGAAAAGCAAGTAAAAGAGTCTGTTGATTATAATTGAAAGTAATAAAATGAGAAAGAGAGATGAGATTTCAAAGAAAAGTGAAGTAGAAAAGCAAGTAAAAGAGTCTGTTGATTATAATTGAAAGTAATAAAATGAGAAAGAGAGGTGAGATTTCAAAGAAAAGTGAAGTAGAAAAGCAAGTAAAAGAGTCTGTTGATTATAATTGAAAGTAATCGAAAATGAGAAAGAGAGATGAGATTTCAAAGAAAAGTGAAGTAGAAAAGCAAGTAAAAGAGTCTGTTGATTATAATTGAAAGTAATAAAATGAGAAAGAGAGATGAGATTTCAAAGAAAAGCGAAGTAGAAAAGCAAGTAAAAGAGACAGAAGATCATAATTAACAGAAATAATCGAAAATGAGAAAGAGAGATGAGATTTCAAAGAAAAGCGAAGTAGAAAAGCAAGTAAAAGAGTCTGAAGATCATAATTGAAAGTAATAAAATGAGAAAGAGAGGTGAGATTTCAAAGAAAAGTGAAGTAGAAAAGCAAGTAAAAGAGTCTGTTGATTATAATTAACAGAAATAATCGAAAATGAGAAAGAGAGATGAGATTTCAAAGAAAAGTGAAGTAGAAAAGCAAGTAAAAGAGTCTGTTGATTATAATTGAAAGTAATAAAATGAGAAAGAGAGATGAGATTTCAAAGAAAAGTGAAGTAGAAAAGCAAGTAAAAGAGTCTGTTGATTATAATTAACAGAAATAATCGAAAATGAGAAAGAGAGATGAGATTTCAAAGAAAAGTGAAGTAGAAAAGCAAGTAAAAGAGTCTGTTGATTATAATTGAAAGTAATAATCGAAAATGAGAAAGAGAGATGAGATTTCAAAGAAAAGCGAAGTAGAAAAGCAAGTAAAAGAGTCTGAAGATCATAATTGAAAGTAATAAAATGAGAAAGAGAGATGAGATTTCAAAGAAAAGCGAAGTAGAAAAGCAAGTAAAAGAGACAGAAGATCATAATTAACAGAAATAATCGAAAATGAGAAAGAGAGATGAGATTTCAAAGAAAAGCGAAGTAGAAAAGCAAGTAAAAGAGACAGAAGATCATAATTAACAGAAATAATCGAAAATGAGAAAGAGAGATGAGATTTCAAAGAAAAGCGAAGTAGAAAAGCAAGTAAAAGAGTCTGAAGATCATAATTGAAAGTAATAAAATGAGAAAGAGAGATGAGATTTCAAAGAAAAGCGAAGTAGAAAAGCAAGTAAAAGAGACAGAAGATCATAATTAACAGAAATAATCGAAAATGAGAAAGAGAGATGAGATTTCAAAGAAAAGCGAAGTAGAAAAGCAAGTAAAAGAGTCTGAAGATCATAATTGAAAGTAATAAAATGAGAAAGAGAGATGAGATTTCAAAGAAAAGCGAAGTAGAAAAGCAAGTAAAAGAGTCTGAAGATCATAATTGAAAGTAATAAAATGAGAAAGAGAGATGAGATTTCAAAGAAACGTGATGCAGAAAAGCAAGTAAAAGAGTCTGAAGATATTAATTGAAAGTAATAAAATGAGAAAGAGAGATGAGATTTCAAAGAAAAGTGAAGTAGAAAAGCAAGTAAAAGAGACAGAAGATTATAATTGAAAGTAATAAAATGAGAAAGAGAGATGAGATTTCAAAGAAAAGTGAAGTAGAAAAGCAAGTAAAAGAGTCTGAAGATCATAATTGAAAGTAATAAAATGAGAAAGAGAGATGAGATTTCAAAGAAAAGCGAAGTAGAAAAGCAAGTAAAAGAGTCTGAAGATCATAATTGAAAGTAATAAAATGAGAAAGAGAGATGAGATTTCAAAGAAACGTGATGCAGAAAAGCAAGTAAAAGAGTCTGAAGATATTAATTGAAAGTAATAAAATGAGAAAGAGAGATGAGATTTCAAAGAAAAGTGAAGTAGAAAAGCAAGTAAAAGAGACAGAAGATCATAATTGAAAGTAATAAAATGAGAAAGAGAGATGAGATTTCAAAGAAAAGTGAAGTAGAAAAGCAAGTAAAAGAGACAGAAGATCATAATTGAAAGTAATAAAATGAGAAAGAGAGATGATTACAAAGAAAAGCGAAGTAGAAAAGCAAGTAAAAGAGTCTGCTGATCATAATTGAAAGTAATAAAATGAGAAAGAGAGATGAGATTTCAAAGAAAAGTGAAGTAGAAAAGCAAGTAAAAGAGTCTGTTGATTATAATTAACAGAAATAATCGAAAATGAGAAAGAGAGATGAGATTTAAAAGAAAAGTGAAGTAGAAAAGCAAGTAAAAGAGTCTGTTGATTATAATTGAAAGTAATAATCGAAAATGAGAAAGAGAGATGAGATTACAAAGAAAAGCGAAGTAGAAAAGCAAGTAAAAGAGTCTGTTGATTATAATTGAAAGTAATAAAATGAGAAAGAGAGATGAGATTTCAAAGAAAAGTGAAGTAGAAAAGCAAGTAAAAGAGTCTGTTGATTATAATTGAAAGTAATAAAATGAGAAAGAGAGATGAGATTTCAAAGAAAAGTGAAGTAGAAAAGCAAGTAAAAGAGTCTGTTGATTATAATTGAAAGTAATAAAATGAGAAAGAGAGATGAGATTTCAAAGAAAAGTGAAGTAGAAAAGCAAGTAAAAGAGTCTGTTGATAATAATTGAAAGTAATAATCGAAAATGAGAAAGAGAGATGAGATTTCAAAGAAAAGTGAAGTAGAAAATCAAGTAAAAGAGTCTGTTGATCATAATTGAAAGTAATAAAATGAGAAAGAGAGATGAGATTTCAAAGAAAAGTGAAGTAGAAAAGCAAGTAAAAGAGTCTGTTGATTATAATTAACAGAAATAATCGAAAATGAGAAAGAGAGATGAGATTTAAAAGAAAAGTGAAGTAGAAAAGCAAGTAAAAGAGTCTGTTGATTATAATTGAAAGTAATAATCGAAAATGAGAAAGAGAGATGAGATTACAAAGAAAAGCGAAGTAGAAAAGCAAGTAAAAGAGTCTGTTGATTATAATTGAAAGTAATAATCGAAAATGAGAAAGAGAGATGAGATTTCAAAGAAAAGTGAAGTAGAAAAGCAAGTAAAAGAGACAGAAGATCATAATTGAAAGTAATAAAATGAGAAAGAGAGATGAGATTTCAAAGAAAAGTGAAGTAGAAAAGCAAGTAAAAGAGTCTGTTGATTATAATTGAAAGTAATAAAATGAGAAAGAGAGGTGAGATTTCAAAGAAAAGTGAAGTAGAAAAGCAAGTAAAAGAGTCTGTTGATTATAATTGAAAGTAATAAAATGAGAAAGAGAGATGAGATTTCAAAGAAAAGTGAAGTAGAAAAGCAAGTAAAAGAGTCTGTTGATTATAATTGAAAGTAATAATCGAAAATGAGAAAGAGAGATGAGATTTCAAAGAAAAGTGAAGTAGAAAAGCAAGTAAAAGAGTCTGTTGATTATAATTGAAAGTAATAAAATGAGAAAGAGAGATGATATTTCAAAGAAAAGTGAAGTAAAAAGCAAGTAAAAGAGTCTGAAGATCATAATTGAAAGTAATAAAATGAGAAAGAGAGGTGAGATTTCAAAGAAAAGTGAAGTAGAAAAGCAAGTAAAAGAGTCTGTTGATTATAATTGAAAGTAATAAAATGAGAAAGAGAGATGAGATTTCAAAGAAAAGTGAAGTAGAAAAGCAAGTAAAAGAGTCTGTTGATTATAATTGAAAGTAATAATCGAAAATGAGAAAGAGAGATGAGATTACAAAGAAAAGCGAAGTAGAAAAGCAAGTAAAAGAGTCTGTTGATTATAATTGAAAGTAATAAAATGAGAAAGAGAGATGAGATTACAAAGAAAAGCGAAGTAGAAAAGCAAGTTAAAGAGTCTGTTGATTATAATTGAAAGTAATAAAATGAGAAAGAGAGATGAGATTTCAAAGAAAAGTGAAGTAGAAAAGCAAGTAAAAGAGACAGAAGATCATAATTGAAAGTAATAAAATGAGAAAGAGAGATGAGATTTCAAAGAAAAGCGAAGTAGAAAAGCAAGTAAAAGAGTCTGTTGATTATAATTGAAAGTAATAAAATGAGAAAGAGAGATGAGATTTCAAAGAAAAGCGAAGTAGAAAAGCAAGTAAAAGAGTCTGAAGATCATAATTGAAAGTAATAAAATGAGAAAGAGAGATGAGATTTCAAAGAAACGTGATGCAGAAAAGCAAGTAAAAGAGACAGAAGATCATAATTAACAGAAATAATCGAAAATGAGAAAGAGAGATGAGATTTCAAAGAAACGTGATGCAGAAAAGCAAGTAAAAGAGTCTGTTGATTATAATTGAAAGTAATAAAATGAGAAAGAGAGATGAGATTTCAAAGAAAAGCGAAGTAGAAAAGCAAGTAAAAGAGTCTGAAGATCATAATTGAAAGTAATAAAATGAGAAAGAGAGATGAGATTTCAAAGAAAAGCGAAGTAGAAAAGCAAGTAAAAGAGACAGAAGATCATAATTAACAGAAATAATCGAAAATGAGAAAGAGAGATGAGATTTCAAAGAAACGTGATGCAGAAAAGCAAGTAAAAGAGTCTGTTGATTATAATTGAAAGTAATAAAATGAGAAAGAGAGATGAGATTTCAAAGAAAAGCGAAGTAGAAAAGCAAGTAAAAGAGTCTGAAGATCATAATTGAAAGTAATAAAATGAGAAAGAGAGATGAGATTTCAAAGAAACGTGATGCAGAAAAGCAAGTAAAAGAGTCTGAAGATATTAATTGAAAGTAATAAAATGAGAAAGAGAGATGAGATTTCAAAGAAAAGTGAAGTAGAAAAGCAAGTAAAAGAGACAGAAGATCATAATTGAAAGTAATAAAATGAGAAAGAGAGATGAGATTTCAAAGAAAAGTGAAGTAGAAAAGCAAGTAAAAGAGTCTGAAGATCATAATTGAAAGTAATAAAATGAGAAAGAGAGATGAGATTTCAAAGAAACGTGATGCAGAAAAGCAAGTAAAAGAGTCTGAAGATATTAATTGAAAGTAATAAAATGAGAAAGAGAGATGAGATTTCAAAGAAAAGTGAAGTAGAAAAGCAAGTAAAAGAGACAGAAGATCATAATTGAAAGTAATAAAATGAGAAAGAGAGATGAGATTTCAAAGAAAAGTGAAGTAGAAAAGCAAGTAAAAGAGTCTGTTGATTATAATTAACAGAAATAATCGAAAATGAGAAAGAGAGATGAGATTTAAAAGAAAAGTGAAGTAGAAAAGCAAGTAAAAGAGTCTGTTGATTATAATTGAAAGTAATAATCGAAAATGAGAAAGAGAGATGAGATTTCAAAGAAAAGTGAAGTAGAAAAGCAAGTAAAAGAGTCTGTTGATTATAATTGAAAGTAATAAAATGAGAAAGAGAGATGATATTTCAAAGAAAAGTGAAGTAAAAAGCAAGTAAAAGAGTCTGAAGATCATAATTGAAAGTAATAAAATGAGAAAGAGAGGTGAGATTTCAAAGAAAAGTGAAGTAGAAAAGCAAGTAAAAGAGTCTGTTGATTATAATTGAAAGTAATAAAATGAGAAAGAGAGATGAGATTTCAAAGAAAAGTGAAGTAGAAAAGCAAGTAAAAGAGTCTGTTGATTATAATTGAAAGTAATAAAATGAGAAAGAGAGATGAGATTTCAAAGAAAAGTGAAGTAGAAAAGCAAGTAAAAGAGTCTGTTGATTATAATTGAAAGTAATAAAATGAGAAAGAGAGGTGAGATTTCAAAGAAAAGCGAAGTAGAAAAGCAAGTAAAAGAGACAGAAGATCATAATTAACAGAAATAATCGAAAATGAGAAAGAGAGATGAGATTTCAAAGAAAAGCGAAGTAGAAAAGCAAGTAAAAGAGACAGAAGATCATAATTAACAGAAATAATCGAAAATGAGAAAGAGAGATGAGATTTCAAAGAAAAGCGAAGTAGAAAAGCAAGTAAAAGAGTCTGAAGATCATAATTAACAGAAATAATCGAAAATGAGAAAGAGAGATGAGATTTCAAAGAAAAGTGAAGTAGAAAAGCAAGTAAAAGAGTCTGTTGATTATAATTGAAAGTAATAAAATGAGAAAGAGAGGTGAGATTTCAAAGAAAAGTGAAGTAGAAAAGCAAGTAAAAGAGTCTGTTGATTATAATTGAAAGTAATAAAATGAGAAAGAGAGATGAGATTTCAAAGAAAAGTGAAGTAGAAAAGCAAGTAAAAGAGTCTGTTGATTATAATTGAAAGTAATAATCGAAAATGAGAAAGAGAGATGAGATTTCAAAGAAAAGCGAAGTAGAAAAGCAAGTAAAAGAGACAGAAGATCATAATTAACAGAAATAATCGAAAATGAGAAAGAGAGATGAGATTTCAAAGAAAAGCGAAGTAGAAAAGCAAGTAAAAGAGTCTGAAGATCATAATTGAAAGTAATAAAATGAGAAAGAGAGATGAGATTTCAAAGAAAAGCGAAGTAGAAAAGCAAGTAAAAGAGACAGAAGATCATAATTAACAGAAATAATCGAAAATGAGAAAGAGAGATGAGATTTCAAAGAAAAGTGAAGTAGAAAAGCAAGTAAAAGAGTCTGTTGATTATAATTGAAAGTAATAAAATGAGAAAGAGAGATGAGATTTCAAAGAAAAGCGAAGTAGAAAAGCAAGTAAAAGAGTCTGAAGATCATAATTGAAAGTAATAAAATGAGAAAGAGAGATGAGATTTCAAAGAAACGTGATGCAGAAAAGCAAGTAAAAGAGACAGAAGATCATAATTAACAGAAATAATCGAAAATGAGAAAGAGAGATGAGATTTCAAAGAAACGTGATGCAGAAAAGCAAGTAAAAGAGTCTGTTGATTATAATTGAAAGTAATAAAATGAGAAAGAGAGATGAGATTTCAAAGAAAAGCGAAGTAGAAAAGCAAGTAAAAGAGTCTGAAGATCATAATTGAAAGTAATAAAATGAGAAAGAGAGATGAGATTTCAAAGAAAAGCGAAGTAGAAAAGCAAGTAAAAGAGACAGAAGATCATAATTAACAGAAATAATCGAAAATGAGAAAGAGAGATGAGATTTAAAAGAAAAGTGATGCAGAAAAGCAAGTAAAAGAGTCTGAAGATATTAATTGAAAGTAATAAAATGAGAAAGAGAGATGAGATTTCAAAGAAAAGTGAAGTAGAAAAGCAAGTAAAAGAGACAGAAGATCATAATTGAAAGTAATAAAATGAGAAAGAGAGATGAGATTTCAAAGAAAAGTGAAGTAGAAAAGCAAGTAAAAGAGTCTGAAGATCATAATTGAAAGTAATAAAATGAGAAAGAGAGATGAGATTTCAAAGAAAAGCGAAGTAGAAAAGCAAGTAAAAGAGTCTGAAGATCATAATTGAAAGTAATAAAATGAGAAAGAGAGATGAGATTTCAAAGAAACGTGATGCAGAAAAGCAAGTAAAAGAGTCTGAAGATATTAATTGAAAGTAATAAAATGAGAAAGAGAGATGAGATTTCAAAGAAAAGTGAAGTAGAAAAGCAAGTAAAAGAGACAGAAGATCATAATTGAAAGTAATAAAATGAGAAAGAGAGATGAGATTTCAAAGAAAAGTGAAGTAGAAAAGCAAGTAAAAGAGTCTGAAGATCATAATTGAAAGTAATAAAATGAGAAAGAGAGATGAGATTTCAAAGAAACGTGATGCAGAAAAGCAAGTAAAAGAGTCTGAAGATATTAATTGAAAGTAATAAAATGAGAAAGAGAGATGAGATTTCAAAGAAAAGTGAAGTAGAAAAGCAAGTAAAAGAGACAGAAGATCATAATTGAAAGTAATAAAATGAGAAAGAGAGATGAGATTTCAAAGAAAAGTGAAGTAGAAAAGCAAGTAAAAGAGTCTGTTGATTATAATTAACAGAAATAATCGAAAATGAGAAAGAGAGATGAGATTTAAAAGAAAAGTGAAGTAGAAAAGCAAGTAAAAGAGTCTGTTGATTATAATTGAAAGTAATAAAATGAGAAAGAGAGATGAGATTACAAAGAAAAGCGAAGTAGAAAAGCAAGTAAAAGAGTCTGTTGATTATAATTGAAAGTAATAAAATGAGAAAGAGAGGTGAGATTTCAAAGAAAAGTGAAGTAGAAAAGCAAGTAAAAGAGTCTGTTGATTATAATTGAAAGTAATAAAATGAGAAAGAGAGATGAGATTTCAAAGAAAAGTGAAGTAGAAAAGCAAGTAAAAGAGTCTGTTGATTATAATTGAAAGTAATAATCGAAAATGAGAAAGAGAGGTGAGATTTCAAAGAAAAGTGAAGTAGAAAAGCAAGTAAAAGAGTCTGTTGATCATAATTGAAAGTAATAAAATGAGAAAGAGAGATGAGATTTCAAAGAAAAGTGAAGTAGAAAAGCAAGTAAAAGAGTCTGTTGATTATAATTAACAGAAATAATCGAAAATGAGAAAGAGAGATGAGATTTAAAAGAAAAGTGAAGTAGAAAAGCAAGTAAAAGAGTCTGTTGATTATAATTGAAAGTAATAAAATGAGAAAGAGAGATGAGATTACAAAGAAAAGCGAAGTAGAAAAGCAAGTAAAAGAGTCTGTTGATTATAATTGAAAGTAATAAAATGAGAAAGAGAGGTGAGATTTCAAAGAAAAGTGAAGTAGAAAAGCAAGTAAAAGAGTCTGTTGATTATAATTGAAAGTAATAAAATGAGAAAGAGAGATGAGATTTCAAAGAAAAGTGAAGTAGAAAAGCAAGTAAAAGAGTCTGTTGATTATAATTGAAAGTAATAATCGAAAATGAGAAAGAGAGATGAGATTACAAAGAAAAGCGAAGTAGAAAAGCAAGTAAAAGAGTCTGTTGATTATAATTGAAAGTAATAAAATGAGAAAGAGAGATGAGATTTCAAAGAAAAGTGAAGTAGAAAAGCAAGTAAAAGAGACAGAAGATCATAATTGAAAGTAATAAAATGAGAAAGAGAGATGAGATTTCAAAGAAAAGCGAAGTAGAAAAGCAAGTAAAAGAGTCTGTTGATAATAATTGAAAGTAATAATCGAAAATGAGAAAGAGAGATGAGATTTCAAAGAAAAGTGAAGTAGAAAAGCAAGTAAAAGAGTCTGTTGATTATAATTGAAAGTAATAAAATGAGAAAGAGAGATGAGATTTCAAAGAAAAGTGAAGTAGAAAAGCAAGTAAAAGAGTCTGCTGATCATAATTGAAAGTAATAAAATGAGAAAGAGAGATGAGATTTCAAAGAAAAGTGAAGTAGAAAAGCAAGTAAAAGAGTCTGAAGATCATAATTGAAAGTAATAAAATGAGAAAGAGAGATGATATTTCAAAGAAAAGTGAAGTAAAAAGCAAGTAAAAGAGTCTGAAGATCATAATTGAAAGTAATAAAATGAGAAAGAGAGGTGAGATTTCAAAGAAAAGTGAAGTAGAAAAGCAAGTAAAAGAGTCTGTTGATTATAATTGAAAGTAATAAAATGAGAAAGAGAGATGAGATTTCAAAGAAAAGTGAAGTAGAAAAGCAAGTAAAAGAGTCTGTTGATTATAATTGAAAGTAATAATCGAAAATGAGAAAGAGAGATGAGATTTCAAAGAAAAGCGAAGTAGAAAAGCAAGTAAAAGAGACAGAAGATCATAATTAACAGAAATAATCGAAAATGAGAAAGAGAGATGAGATTTCAAAGAAAAGCGAAGTAGAAAAGCAAGTAAAAGAGTCTGAAGATCATAATTGAAAGTAATAAAATGAGAAAGAGAGATGAGATTTCAAAGAAAAGCGAAGTAGAAAAGCAAGTAAAAGAGACAGAAGATCATAATTAACAGAAATAATCGAAAATGAGAAAGAGAGATGAGATTTCAAAGAAAAGCGAAGTAGAAAAGCAAGTAAAAGAGTCTGAAGATCATAATTGAAAGTAATAAAATGAGAAAGAGAGATGAGATTTCAAAGAAAAGCGAAGTAGAAAAGCAAGTAAAAGAGTCTGAAGATCATAATTGAAAGTAATAAAATGAGAAAGAGAGATGAGATTTCAAAGAAACGTGATGCAGAAAAGCAAGTAAAAGAGTCTGAAGATATTAATTGAAAGTAATAAAATGAGAAAGAGAGATGAGATTTCAAAGAAAAGTGAAGTAGAAAAGCAAGTAAAAGAGTCTGAAGATCATAATTGAAAGTAATAAAATGAGAAAGAGAGATGAGATTTCAAAGAAAAGCGAAGTAGAAAAGCAAGCAAAAGAGTCTGTTGATTATAATTGAAATTAATAATCGAAAATGAGAAAGAGAGATGAGATTTCAAAGAAAAGTGAAGTAGAAAAGCAAGCAAAAGAGTCTGTTGATTATAATTAACAGAAATAATCGAAAATGAGAAAGAGAGATGAGATTTCAAAGAAAAGTGAAGTAGAAAAGCAAGTAAAAGAGTCTGTTGATTATAATTAACAGTAATAATCGAAAATGAGAAAGAGAGATGAGATTTCAAAGAAAAGTGAAGTAGAAAAGCAAGTAAAAGAGTCTGTTGATTATAATTGAAATTAATAATCGAAAATGAGAAAGAGAGATGAGATTTCAAAGAAAAGTGAAGTAGAAAAGCAAGTAAAAGAGTCTGTTGATTATAATTAACAGAAATAATCGAAAATGAGAAAGAGAGATGAGATTTAAAAGAAAAGTGAAGTAGAAAAGCAAGTAAAAGAGTCTGTTGATTATAATTGAAAGTAATAAAATGAGAAAGAGAGATGAGATTTAAAAGAAAAGTGAAGTAGAAAAGCAAGTAAAAGAGTCTGTTGATTATAATTGAAAGTAATAAAATGAGAAAGAGAGATGAGATTTCAAAGAAACGTGATGCAGAAAAGCAAGTAAAAGAGTCTGTTGATTATAATTGAAAGTAATAAAATGAGAAAGAGAGATGAGATTTCAAAGAAAAGCGAAGTAGAAAAGCAAGTAAAAGAGTCTGAAGATCATAATTGAAAGTAATAAAATGAGAAAGAGAGATGAGATTTCAAAGAAACGTGATGCAGAAAAGCAAGTAAAAGAGTCTGAAGATATTAATTGAAAGTAATAAAATGAGAAAGAGAGATGAGATTTCAAAGAAACGTGATGCAGAAAAGCAAGTAAAAGAGTCTGCTGATCATAATTGAAAGTAATAAAATGAGAAAGAGAGATGAGATTTCAAAGAAAAGTGAAGTAGAAAAGCAAGTAAAAGAGTCTGAAGATCATAATTGAAAGTAATAAAATGAGAAAGAGAGATGAGATTTCAAAGAAACGTGATGCAGAAAAGCAAGTAAAAGAGTCTGAAGATATTAATTGAAAGTAATAAAATGAGAAAGAGAGATGAGATTTCAAAGAAAAGTGAAGTAGAAAAGCAAGTAAAAGAGACAGAAGATCATAATTGAAAGTAATAAAATGAGAAAGAGAGATGAGATTTCAAAGAAAAGTGAAGTAGAAAAGCAAGTAAAAGAGTCTGTTGATTATAATTAACAGAAATAATCGAAAATGAGAAAGAGAGATGAGATTTAAAAGAAAAGTGAAGTAGAAAAGCAAGTAAAAGAGTCTGTTGATTATAATTGAAAGTAATAATCGAAAATGAGAAAGAGAGATGAGATTACAAAGAAAAGCGAAGTAGAAAAGCAAGTAAAAGAGTCTGTTGATTATAATTGAAAGTAATAAAATGAGAAAGAGAGATGAGATTTCAAAGAAAAGTGAAGTAGAAAAGCAAGTAAAAGAGACAGAAGATCATAATTGAAAGTAATAAAATGAGAAAGAGAGATGAGATTTCAAAGAAAAGTGAAGTAGAAAAGCAAGTAAAAGAGTCTGTTGATTATAATTGAAAGTAATAAAATGAGAAAGAGAGGTGAGATTTCAAAGAAAAGTGAAGTAGAAAAGCAAGTAAAAGAGTCTGTTGATTATAATTGAAAGTAATAAAATGAGAAAGAGAGATGAGATTTCAAAGAAAAGTGAAGTAGAAAAGCAAGTAAAAGAGTCTGTTGATTATAATTGAAAGTAATAATCGAAAATGAGAAAGAGAGGTGAGATTTCAAAGAAAAGTGAAGTAGAAAAGCAAGTAAAAGAGTCTGTTGATTATAATTGAAAGTAATAAAATGAGAAAGAGAGATGAGATTTCAAAGAAAAGTGAAGTAGAAAAGCAAGTAAAAGAGTCTGTTGATTATAATTGAAAGTAATAAAATGAGAAAGAGAGATGAGATTTCAAAGAAAAGTGAAGTAGAAAAGCAAGTAAAAGAGTCTGAAGATCATAATTGAAAGTAATAAAATGAGAAAGAGAGATGAGATTTCAAAGAAAAGCGAAGTAGAAAAGCAAGTAAAAGAGTCTGAAGATCATAATTGAAAGTAATAAAATGAGAAAGAGAGATGAGATTTCAAAGAAACGTGATGCAGAAAAGCAAGTAAAAGAGACAGAAGATCATAATTAACAGAAATAATCGAAAATGAGAAAGAGAGATGAGATTTCAAAGAAAAGCGAAGTAGAAAAGCAAGTAAAAGAGACAGAAGATCATAATTAACAGAAATAATCGAAAATGAGAAAGAGAGATGAGATTTCAAAGAAAAGCGAAGTAGAAAAGCAAGTAAAAGAGTCTGAAGATCATAATTGAAAGTAATAAAATGAGAAAGAGAGATGAGATTTCAAAGAAAAGCGAAGTAGAAAAGCAAGTAAAAGAGACAGAAGATCATAATTAACAGAAATAATCGAAAATGAGAAAGAGAGATGAGATTTCAAAGAAAAGCGAAGTAGAAAAGCAAGTAAAAGAGTCTGAAGATCATAATTGAAAGTAATAAAATGAGAAAGAGAGATGAGATTTCAAAGAAAAGCGAAGTAGAAAAGCAAGTAAAAGAGTCTGAAGATCATAATTGAAAGTAATAAAATGAGAAAGAGAGATGAGATTTCAAAGAAACGTGATGCAGAAAAGCAAGTAAAAGAGTCTGAAGATATTAATTGAAAGTAATAAAATGAGAAAGAGAGATGAGATTTCAAAGAAAAGTGAAGTAGAAAAGCAAGTAAAAGAGACAGAAGATCATAATTGAAAGTAATAAAATGAGAAAGAGAGATGAGATTTCAAAGAAAAGTGAAGTAGAAAAGCAAGTAAAAGAGTCTGAAGATCATAATTGAAAGTAATAAAATGAGAAAGAGAGATGAGATTTCAAAGAAAAGCGAAGTAGAAAAGCAAGTAAAAGAGTCTGAAGATCATAATTGAAAGTAATAAAATGAGAAAGAGAGATTAGATTTCAAAGAAACGTGATGCAGAAAAGCAAGTAAAAGAGTCTGAAGATATTAATTGAAAGTAATAAAATGAGAAAGAGAGATGAGATTTCAAAGAAAAGTGAAGTAGAAAAGCAAGTAAAAGAGACAGAAGATCATAATTGAAAGTAATAAAATGAGAAAGAGAGATGATTACAAAGAAAAGCGAAGTAGAAAAGCAAGTAAAAGAGTCTGCTGATCATAATTGAAAGTAATAAAATGAGAAAGAGAGATGAGATTTCAAAGAAAAGTGAAGTAGAAAAGCAAGTAAAAGAGTCTGTTGCTAATAATTAACAGTAATAATCGAAAATGAGAAAGAGAGATGAGATTTCAAAGAAAAGTGAAGTAGAAAAGCAAGTAAAAGAGACAGAAGATCATAATTGAAAGTAATAAAATGAGAAAGAGAGGTGAGATTTCAAAGAAAAGTGAAGTAGAAAAGCAAGTAAAAGAGTCTGAAGATCATAATTGAAAGTAATAAAATGAGAAAGAGAGATGAGATTTCAAAGAAAAGCGAAGTAGAAAAGCAAGTAAAAGAGTCTGAAGATCATAATTGAAAGTAATAAAATGAGAAAGAGAGATGAGATTTCAAAGAAACGTGATGCAGAAAAGCAAGTAAAAGAGTCTGAAGATATTAATTGAAAGTAATAAAATGAGAAAGAGAGATGAGATTTCAAAGAAAAGTGAAGTAGAAAAGCAAGTAAAAGAGACAGAAGATCATAATTGAAAGTAATAAAATGAGAAAGAGAGATGAGATTTCAAAGAAAAGTGAAGTAGAAAAGCAAGTAAAAGAGACAGAAGATCATAATTGAAAGTAATAAAATGAGAAAGAGAGATGATTACAAAGAAAAGCGAAGTAGAAAAGCAAGTAAAAGAGTCTGCTGATCATAATTGAAAGTAATAAAATGAGAAAGAGAGATGAGATTTCAAAGAAAAGTGAAGTAGAAAAGCAAGTAAAAGAGTCTGTTGATTATAATTAACAGAAATAATCGAAAATGAGAAAGAGAGATGAGATTTCAAAGAAAAGTGAAGTAGAAAAGCAAGTAAAAGAGTCTGAAGATCATAATTGAAAGTAATAAAATGAGAAAGAGAGATGAGATTTCAAAGAAAAGCGAAGTAGAAAAGCAAGTAAAAGAGTCTGAAGATCATAATTGAAAGTAATAAAATGAGAAAGAGAGATGAGATTTCAAAGAAACGTGATGCAGAAAAGCAAGTAAAAGAGACAGAAGATCATAATTAACAGAAATAATCGAAAATGAGAAAGAGAGATGAGATTTCAAAGAAAAGCGAAGTAGAAAAGCAAGTAAAAGAGTCTGAAGATCATAATTGAAAGTAATAAAATGAGAAAGAGAGATGAGATTTCAAAGAAAAGCGAAGTAGAAAAGCAAGTAAAAGAGTCTGAAGATCATAATTGAAAGTAATAAAATGAGAAAGAGAGATGAGATTTCAAAGAAAAGCGAAGTAGAAAAGCAAGTAAAAGAGACAGAAGATCATAATTAACAGAAATAATCGAAAATGAGAAAGAGAGATGAGATTTCAAAGAAAAGCGAAGTAGAAAAGCAAGTAAAAGAGTCTGAAGATCATAATTGAAAGTAATAAAATGAGAAAGAGAGATGAGATTTCAAAGAAAAGCGAAGTAGAAAAGCAAGTAAAAGAGTCTGAAGATCATAATTGAAAGTAATAAAATGAGAAAGAGAGATGAGATTTCAAAGAAACGTGATGCAGAAAAGCAAGTAAAAGAGTCTGAAGATATTAATTGAAAGTAATAAAATGAGAAAGAGAGATGAGATTTCAAAGAAAAGTGAAGTAGAAAAGCAAGTAAAAGAGACAGAAGATCATAATTGAAAGTAATAAAATGAGAAAGAGAGATGAGATTTCAAAGAAAAGTGAAGTAGAAAAGCAAGTAAAAGAGTCTGAAGATCATAATTGAAAGTAATAAAATGAGAAAGAGAGATGAGATTTCAAAGAAAAGCGAAGTAGAAAAGCAAGTAAAAGAGTCTGAAGATCATAATTGAAAGTAATAAAATGAGAAAGAGAGATTAGATTTCAAAGAAACGTGATGCAGAAAAGCAAGTAAAAGAGTCTGAAGATATTAATTGAAAGTAATAAAATGAGAAAGAGAGATGAGATTTCAAAGAAAAGTGAAGTAGAAAAGCAAGTAAAAGAGACAGAAGATCATAATTGAAAGTAATAAAATGAGAAAGAGAGATGATATTTCAAAGAAAAGTGAAGTAAAAAGCAAGTAAAAGAGTCTGAAGATCATAATTGAAAGTAATAAAATGAGAAAGAGAGGTGAGATTTCAAAGAAAAGTGAAGTAGAAAAGCAAGTAAAAGAGTCTGTTGATTATAATTGAAAGTAATAAAATGAGAAAGAGAGATGAGATTTCAAAGAAAAGTGAAGTAGAAAAGCAAGTAAAAGAGTCTGTTGATTATAATTGAAATTAATAATCGAAAATGAGAAAGAGAGATGAGATTTCAAAGAAAAGTGAAGTAGAAAAGCAAGTAAAAGAGTCTGTTGATTATAATTGAAAGTAATAAAATGAGAAAGAGAGATGAGATTTCAAAGAAAAGCGAAGTAGAAAAGCAAGTAAAAGAGTCTGTTGATTATAATTGAAAGTAATAAAATGAGAAAGAGAGATGAGATTTCAAAGAAAAGTGAAGTAGAAAAGCAAGTAAAAGAGTCTGTTGATTATAATTGAAAGTAATAAAATGAGAAAGAGAGATGAGATTTCAAAGAAAAGTGAAGTAGAAAAGCAAGTAAAAGAGTCTGTTGATAATAATTGAAAGTAATAATCGAAAATGAGAAAGAGAGATGAGATTTCAAAGAAAAGTGAAGTAGAAAATCAAGTAAAAGAGTCTGTTGATCATAATTGAAAGTAATAAAATGAGAAAGAGAGATGAGATTTCAAAGAAAAGTGAAGTAGAAAAGCAAGTAAAAGAGTCTGTTGATTATAATTAACAGAAATAATCGAAAATGAGAAAGAGAGATGAGATTTAAAAGAAAAGTGAAGTAGAAAAGCAAGTAAAAGAGTCTGTTGATTATAATTGAAAGTAATAATCGAAAATGAGAAAGAGAGATGAGATTACAAAGAAAAGCGAAGTAGAAAAGCAAGTAAAAGAGTCTGTTGATTATAATTGAAAGTAATAAAATGAGAAAGAGAGATGAGAGTTCAAAGAAAAGCGAAGTAGAAAAGCAAGTAAAAGAGTCTGTTGATTATAATTGAAAGTAATAAAATGAGAAAGAGAGATGAGATTTCAAAGAAAAGTGAAGTAGAAAAGCAAGTAAAAGAGTCTGTTGATTATAATTGAAAGTAATAAAATGAGAAAGAGAGATGAGATTTCAAAGAAAAGTGAAGTAGAAAAGCAAGTAAAAGAGTCTGTTGATAATAATTGAAAGTAATAATCGAAAATGAGAAAGAGAGATGAGATTTCAAAGAAAAGTGAAGTAGAAAATCAAGTAAAAGAGTCTGTTGATCATAATTGAAAGTAATAAAATGAGAAAGAGAGATGAGATTTCAAAGAAAAGTGAAGTAGAAAAGCAAGTAAAAGAGTCTGTTGATTATAATTAACAGAAATAATCGAAAATGAGAAAGAGAGATGAGATTTAAAAGAAAAGTGAAGTAGAAAAGCAAGTAAAAGAGTCTGTTGATTATAATTGAAAGTAATAATCGAAAATGAGAAAGAGAGATGAGATTACAAAGAAAAGCGAAGTAGAAAAGCAAGTAAAAGAGTCTGTTGATTATAATTGAAAGTAATAAAATGAGAAAGAGAGATGAGAGTTCAAAGAAAAGCGAAGTAGAAAAGCAAGTAAAAGAGTCTGTTGATTATAATTGAAAGTAATAAAATGAGAAAGAGAGATGAGATTTCAAAGAAAAGTGAAGTAGAAAAGCAAGTAAAAGAGTCTGCTGATCATAATTGAAAGTAATAAAATGAGAAAGAGAGATGAGATTTCAAAGAAAAGCGAAGTAGAAAAGCAAGTAAAAGAGTCTGAAGATCATAATTGAAAGTAATAAAATGAGAAAGAGAGATGAGATTTCAAAGAAAAGCGAAGTAGAAAAGCAAGTAAAAGAGTCTGAAGATCATAATTGAAAGTAATAAAATGAGAAAGAGAGATGAGATTTCAAAGAAACGTGATGCAGAAAAGCAAGTAAAAGAGTCTGCTGATCATAATTGAAAGTAATAAAATGAGAAAGAGAGATGAGATTTCAAAGAAAAGTGAAGTAGAAAAGCAAGTAAAAGAGTCTGTTGATTATAATTGAAAGTAATAAAATGAGAAAGAGAGATGATATTTCAAAGAAAAGTGAAGTAAAAAGCAAGTAAAAGAGTCTGAAGATCATAATTGAAAGTAATAAAATGAGAAAGAGAGGTGAGATTTCAAAGAAAAGTGAAGTAGAAAAGCAAGTAAAAGAGTCTGTTGATTATAATTGAAAGTAATAAAATGAGAAAGAGAGATGAGATTTCAAAGAAAAGTGAAGTAGAAAAGCAAGTAAAAGAGTCTGTTGATTATAATTGAAAGTAATAATCGAAAATGAGAAAGAGAGATGAGATTTCAAAGAAAAGCGAAGTAGAAAAGCAAGTAAAAGAGACAGAAGATCATAATTAACAGAAATAATCGAAAATGAGAAAGAGAGATGAGATTTCAAAGAAAAGCGAAGTAGAAAAGCAAGTAAAAGAGTCTGTTGATTATAATTGAAAGTAATAAAATGAGAAAGAGAGATGAGATTTCAAAGAAAAGTGAAGTAGAAAAGCAAGTAAAAGAGTCTGTTGATTATAATTGAAAGTAATAAAATGAGAAAGAGAGATGAGATTTCAAAGAAAAGTGAAGTAGAAAAGCAAGTAAAAGAGTCTGCTGATCATAATTGAAAGTAATAAAATGAGAAAGAGAGATGAGATTTCAAAGAAAAGTGAAGTAGAAAAGCAAGTAAAAGAGTCTGTTGATTATAATTGAAAGTAATAAAATGAGAAAGAGAGATGATATTTCAAAGAAAAGTGAAGTAAAAAGCAAGTAAAAGAGTCTGTTGATTATAATTGAAAGTAATAAAATGAGAAAGAGAGGTGAGATTTCAAAGAAAAGTGAAGTAGAAAAGCAAGTAAAAGAGTCTGTTGATTATAATTGAAAGTAATAAAATGAGAAAGAGAGATGAGATTTCAAAGAAAAGTGAAGTAGAAAAGCAAGTAAAAGAGTCTGCTGATCATAATTGAAAGTAATAAAATGAGAAAGAGAGATGAGATTTCAAAGAAAAGTGAAGTAGAAAAGCAAGTAAAAGAGTCTGTTGATTATAATTGAAAGTAATAAAATGAGAAAGAGAGATGATATTTCAAAGAAAAGTGAAGTAAAAAGCAAGTAAAAGAGTCTGAAGATCATAATTGAAAGTAATAAAATGAGAAAGAGAGGTGAGATTTCAAAGAAAAGTGAAGTAGAAAAGCAAGTAAAAGAGTCTGTTGATTATAATTGAAAGTAATAAAATGAGAAAGAGAGATGAGATTTCAAAGAAAAGTGAAGTAGAAAAGCAAGTAAAAGAGTCTGTTGATTATAATTGAAATTAATAATCGAAAATGAGAAAGAGAGATGAGATTTCAAAGAAAAGCGAAGTAGAAAAGCAAGTAAAAGAGACAGAAGATCATAATTAACAGAAATAATCGAAAATGAGAAAGAGAGATGAGATTTCAAAGAAAAGCGAAGTAGAAAAGCAAGTAAAAGAGTCTGAAGATCATAATTGAAAGTAATAAAATGAGAAAGAGAGATGAGATTTCAAAGAAAAGCGAAGTAGAAAAGCAAGTAAAAGAGACAGAAGATCATAATTAACAGAAATAATCGAAAATGAGAAAGAGAGATGAGATTTCAAAGAAAAGCGAAGTAGAAAAGCAAGTAAAAGAGTCTGAAGATCATAATTGAAAGTAATAAAATGAGAAAGAGAGATGAGATTTCAAAGAAAAGCGAAGTAGAAAAGCAAGTAAAAGAGTCTGAAGATCATAATTGAAAGTAATAAAATGAGAAAGAGAGATGAGATTTCAAAGAAACGTGATGCAGAAAAGCAAGTAAAAGAGTCTGAAGATATTAATTGAAAGTAATAAAATGAGAAAGAGAGATGAGATTTCAAAGAAAAGTGAAGTAGAAAAGCAAGTAAAAGAGTCTGAAGATCATAATTGAAAGTAATAAAATGAGAAAGAGAGATGAGATTTCAAAGAAAAGCGAAGTAGAAAAGCAAGCAAAAGAGTCTGTTGATTATAATTGAAATTAATAATCGAAAATGAGAAAGAGAGATGAGATTTCAAAGAAAAGTGAAGTAGAAAAGCAAGCAAAAGAGTCTGTTGATTATAATTAACAGAAATAATCGAAAATGAGAAAGAGAGATGAGATTTCAAAGAAAAGTGAAGTAGAAAAGCAAGTAAAAGAGTCTGTTGATTATAATTAACAGTAATAATCGAAAATGAGAAAGAGAGATGAGATTTCAAAGAAAAGTGAAGTAGAAAAGCAAGTAAAAGAGTCTGTTGATTATAATTGAAATTAATAAAATGAGAAAGAGAGATGAGATTTCAAAGAAAAGTGAAGTAGAAAAGCAAGTAAAAGAGACAGAAGATCATAATTGAAAGTAATAAAATGAGAAAGAGAGATGAGATTTCAAAGAAAAGTGAAGTAGAAAAGCAAGTAAAAGAGTCTGAAGATCATAATTGAAAGTAATAAAATGAGAAAGAGAGATGAGATTTCAAAGAAAAGCGAAGTAGAAAAGCAAGCAAAAGAGTCTGTTGATTATAATTGAAATTAATAATCGAAAATGAGAAAGAGAGATGAGATTTCAAAGAAAAGTGA
This sequence comes from Loxodes magnus, assembly GCA_946699065.1. Lineage (NCBI taxonomy): Eukaryota > Ciliophora > Karyorelictea > Loxodida > Loxodidae > Loxodes > Loxodes magnus. The sequence continues at coordinate 9,079 of CAMPDV010002477.1, read as the reverse complement.
AGTAGAAAAGCAAGCAAAAGAGTCTGTTGATTATAATTAACAGAAATAATCGAAAATGAGAAAGAGAGATGAGATTTCAAAGAAAAGTGAAGTAGAAAAGCAAGTAAAAGAGTCTGTTGATTATAATTAACAGTAATAATCGAAAATGAGAAAGAGAGATGAGATTTCAAAGAAAAGTGAAGTAGAAAAGCAAGTAAAAGAGTCTGTTGATTATAATTGAAATTAATAATCGAAAATGAGAAAGAGAGATGAGATTTCAAAGAAAAGTGAAGTAGAAAAGCAAGTAAAAGAGTCTGAAGATCATAATTGAAAGTAATAAAATGAGAAAGAGAGATGAGATTTCAAAGAAAAGTGAAGTAGAAAAGCAAGTAAAAGAGTCTGTTGATTATAATTAACAGAAATAATCGAAAATGAGAAAGAGAGATGAGATTTCAAAGAAAAGTGAAGTAGAAAAGCAAGCAAAAGAGTCTGTTGATTATAATTGAAAGTAATAAAATGAGAAAGAGAGATGAGATTTCAAAGAAAAGTGATGCAGAAAAGCAAGTAAAAGAGTCTGAAGATCATAATTGAAAGTAATAAAATGAGAAAGAGAGATGAGATTTCAAAAAAATTGATGCAGAAAAGCAAGTAAAAGAGTCTGAAGATCATAATTGAAAGTAATAAAATGAGAAAGAGAGATGAGATTTCAAAGAAAAGCGAAGTAGAAAAGCAAGCAAAAGAGTCTGTTGATTATAATTAACAGAAATAATCGAAAATGAGAAAGAGAGATGAGATTTCAAAGAAAAGTGAAGTAGAAAAGCAAGTAAAAGAGTCTGTTGATTATAATTGAAAGTAATAAAATGAGAAAGAGAGATGAGATTTCAAAGAAAAGTGAAGTAGAAAAGCAAGTAAAAGAGTCTGTTGATTATAATTAACAGAAATAATCGAAAATGAGAAAGAGAGATGAGATTTAAAAGAAAAGTGAAGTAGAAAAGCAAGTAAAAGAGTCTGTTGATTATAATTGAAAGTAATAAAATGAGAAAGAGAGATGAGATTTCAAAGAAAAGTGAAGTAGAAAAGCAAGTAAAAGAGACAGAAGATCATAATTGAAAGTAATAAAATGAGAAAGAGAGATGAGATTTCAAAGAAAAGTGAAGTAGAAAAGCAAGTAAAAGAGACAGAAGATCATAATTGAAAGTAATAAAATGAGAAAGAGAGATGATTACAAAGAAAAGCGAAGTAGAAAAGCAAGTAAAAGAGTCTGCTGATCATAATTGAAAGTAATAAAATGAGAAAGAGAGATGAGATTTCAAAGAAAAGCGAAGTAGAAAAGCAAGCAAAAGAGTCTGTTGATTATAATTAACAGAAATAATCGAAAATGAGAAAGAGAGATGAGATTTAAAAGAAAAGTGAAGTAGAAAAGCAAGTAAAAGAGTCTGTTGATTATAATTGAAAGTAATAATCGAAAATGAGAAAGAGAGATGAGATTACAAAGAAAAGCGAAGTAGAAAAGCAAGTAAAAGAGTCTGTTGATTATAATTGAAAGTAATAAAATGAGAAAGAGAGATGAGATTTCAAAGAAAAGTGAAGTAGAAAAGCAAGTAAAAGAGTCTGCTGATCATAATTGAAAGTAATAAAATGAGAAAGAGAGATGAGATTTCAAAGAAAAGTGAAGTAAAAAGCAAGTAAAAGAGTCTGAAGATCATAATTGAAAGTAATAAAATGAGAAAGAGAGGTGAGATTTCAAAGAAAAGTGAAGTAGAAAAGCAAGTAAAAGAGTCTGTTGATTATAATTGAAAGTAATAATCGAAAATGAGAAAGAGAGATGAGATTACAAAGAAAAGCGAAGTAGAAAAGCAAGTAAAAGAGTCTGTTGATTATAATTGAAAGTAATAAAATGAGAAAGAGAGATGAGATTTCAAAGAAAAGTGAAGTAGAAAAGCAAGTAAAAGAGTCTGTTGATTATAATTGAAAGTAATAAAATGAGAAAGAGAGATGATATTTCAAAGAAAAGTGAAGTAAAAAGCAAGTAAAAGAGTCTGAAGATCATAATTGAAAGTAATAAAATGAGAAAGAGAGGTGAGATTTCAAAGAAAAGTGAAGTAGAAAAGCAAGTAAAAGAGTCTGTTGATTATAATTGAAAGTAATAAAATGAGAAAGAGAGATGAGATTTCAAAGAAAAGTGAAGTAGAAAAGCAAGTAAAAGAGTCTGTTGATTATAATTGAAAGTAATAATCGAAAATGAGAAAGAGAGATGAGATTTCAAAGAAAAGCGAAGTAGAAAAGCAAGTAAAAGAGACAGAAGATCATAATTAACAGAAATAATCGAAAATGAGAAAGAGAGATGAGATTTCAAAGAAAAGCGAAGTAGAAAAGCAAGTAAAAGAGTCTGAAGATCATAATTGAAAGTAATAAAATGAGAAAGAGAGATGAGATTTCAAAGAAAAGCGAAGTAGAAAAGCAAGTAAAAGAGTCTGAAGATCATAATTGAAAGTAATAAAATGAGAAAGAGAGATGAGATTTCAAAGAAACGTGATGCAGAAAAGCAAGTAAAAGAGTCTGTTGATTATAATTAACAGTAATAATCGAAAATGAGAAAGAGAGATGAGATTTCAAAGAAAAGTGAAGTAGAAAAGCAAGTAAAAGAGTCTGTTGATTATAATTGAAAGTAATAATAAAAAATGAGAAAGAGAGATGAGATTTCAAAGAAAAGTGAAGTAGAAAAGCAAGTAAAAGAGTCTGAAGATCATAATTGAAAGTAATAAAATGAGAAAGAGAGATGAGATTTCAAAGAAAAGCGAAGTAGAAAAGCAAGCAAAAGAGTCTGTTGATTATAATTGAAATTAATAATCGAAAATGAGAAAGAGAGATGAGATTTCAAAGAAAAGTGAAGTAGAAAAGCAAGTAAAAGAGTCTGTTGATTATAATTGAAAGTAATAAAATGAGAAAGAGAGATGAGATTTCAAAGAAAAGTGAAGTAGAAAAGCAAGTAAAAGAGTCTGAAGATCATAATTGAAAGTAATAAAATGAGAAAGAGAGATGAGATTTCAAAGAAAAGCGAAGTAGAAAAGCAAGCAAAAGAGTCTGTTGATTATAATTGAAATTAATAATCGAAAATGAGAAAGAGAGATGAGATTTCAAAGAAAAGTGAAGTAGAAAAGCAAGCAAAAGAGTCTGTTGATTATAATTGAAAGTAATAAAATGAGAAAGAGAGATGAGATTTCAAAGAAAAGTGAAGTAGAAAAGCAAGTAAAAGAGTCTGTTGATTATAATTGAAAGTAATAAAATGAGAAAGAGAGATGAGATTTCAAAGAAAAGTGAAGTAGAAAAGCAAGTAAAAGAGTCTGTTGATTATAATTGAAAGTAATAAAATGAGAAAGAGAGATGAGATTTCAAAGAAAAGTGAAGTAGAAAAGCAAGTAAAAGAGTCTGTTGATTATAATTGAAAGTAATAATAAAAAATGAGAAAGAGAGATGAGATTTCAAAGAAAAGTGAAGTAGAAAAGCAAGCAAAAGAGTCTGTTGATTATAATTGAAAGTAATAAAATGAGAAAGAGAGATGAGATTTCAAAGAAAAGTGATGCAGAAAAGCAAGTAAAAGAGTCTGAAGATCATAATTGAAAGTAATAAAATGAGAAAGAGAGATGAGATTTCAAAAAAATTGATGCAGAAAAGCAAGTAAAAGAGTCTGAAGATCATAATTGAAAGTAATAAAATGAGAAAGAGAGATGAGATTTCAAAGAAAAGCGAAGTAGAAAAGCAAGCAAAAGAGTCTGTTGATTATAATTAACAGAAATAATCGAAAATGAGAAAGAGAGATGAGATTTCAAAGAAAAGTGAAGTAGAAAAGCAAGTAAAAGAGTCTGTTGATTATAATTGAAAGTAATAAAATGAGAAAGAGAGATGAGATTTCAAAGAAAAGTGAAGTAGAAAAGCAAGTAAAAGAGTCTGTTGATTATAATTAACAGAAATAATCGAAAATGAGAAAGAGAGATGAGATTTAAAAGAAAAGTGAAGTAGAAAAGCAAGTAAAAGAGTCTGTTGATTATAATTGAAAGTAATAAAATGAGAAAGAGAGATGAGATTTCAAAGAAAAGTGAAGTAGAAAAGCAAGTAAAAGAGACAGAAGATCATAATTGAAAGTAATAAAATGAGAAAGAGAGATGAGATTTCAAAGAAAAGTGAAGTAGAAAAGCAAGTAAAAGAGACAGAAGATCATAATTGAAAGTAATAAAATGAGAAAGAGAGATGATTACAAAGAAAAGCGAAGTAGAAAAGCAAGTAAAAGAGTCTGCTGATCATAATTGAAAGTAATAAAATGAGAAAGAGAGATGAGATTTCAAAGAAAAGCGAAGTAGAAAAGCAAGCAAAAGAGTCTGTTGATTATAATTAACAGAAATAATCGAAAATGAGAAAGAGAGATGAGATTTAAAAGAAAAGTGAAGTAGAAAAGCAAGTAAAAGAGTCTGTTGATTATAATTGAAAGTAATAATCGAAAATGAGAAAGAGAGATGAGATTACAAAGAAAAGCGAAGTAGAAAAGCAAGTAAAAGAGTCTGTTGATTATAATTGAAAGTAATAAAATGAGAAAGAGAGATGAGATTTCAAAGAAAAGTGAAGTAGAAAAGCAAGTAAAAGAGTCTGTTGATTATAATTGAAAGTAATAAAATGAGAAAGAGAGATGAGATTTCAAAGAAAAGTGAAGTAGAAAAGCAAGTAAAAGAGTCTGTTGATTATAATTGAAAGTAATAAAATGAGAAAGAGAGATGAGATTTCAAAGAAAAGTGAAGTAGAAAAGCAAGTAAAAGAGACAGAAGATCATAATTGAAAGTAATAAAATGAGAAAGAGAGATGAGATTTCAAAGAAAAGTGAAGTAGAAAAGCAAGTAAAAGAGTCTGTTGATTATAATTGAAAGTAATATAATGAGAAAGAGAGATGAGATTTCAAAGAAAAGTGAAGTAGAAAAGCAAGTAAAAGAGTCTGTTGATTATAATTAACAGAAATAATCGAAAATGAGAAAGAGAGATGAGATTTCAAAGAAAAGCGAAGTAGAAAAGCAAGTAAAAGAGTCTGCTGATCATAATTGAAAGTAATAAAATGAGAAAGAGAGATGAGATTTCAAAGAAAAGTGAAGTAGAAAAGCAAGTAAAAGAGTCTGTTGATTATAATTAACAGAAATAATCGAAAATGAGAAAGAGAGATGAGATTTAAAAGAAAAGTGAAGTAGAAAAGCAAGTAAAAGAGTCTGTTGATTATAATTGAAAGTAATAAAATGAGAAAGAGAGATGAGATTTCAAAGAAAAGTGAAGTAGAAAAGCAAGTAAAAGAGACAGAAGATCATAATTGAAAGTAATAAAATGAGAAAGAGAGATGAGATTTCAAAGAAAAGTGAAGTAGAAAAGCAAGTAAAAGAGACAGAAGATCATAATTGAAAGTAATAAAATGAGAAAGAGAGATGATTACAAAGAAAAGCGAAGTAGAAAAGCAAGTAAAAGAGTCTGCTGATCATAATTGAAAGTAATAAAATGAGAAAGAGAGATGAGATTTCAAAGAAAAGCGAAGTAGAAAAGCAAGCAAAAGAGTCTGTTGATTATAATTAACAGAAATAATCGAAAATGAGAAAGAGAGATGAGATTTAAAAGAAAAGTGAAGTAGAAAAGCAAGTAAAAGAGTCTGTTGATAATAATTGAAAGTAATAATCGAAAATGAGAAAGAGAGATGAGATTACAAAGAAAAGCGAAGTAGAAAAGCAAGTAAAAGAGTCTGTTGATTATAATTGAAAGTAATAAAATGAGAAAGAGAGATGAGATTTCAAAGAAAAGTGAAGTAGAAAAGCAAGTAAAAGAGTCTGTTGATTATAATTGAAAGTAATAAAATGAGAAAGAGAGATGAGATTTCAAAGAAAAGTGAAGTAGAAAAGCAAGTAAAAGAGTCTGTTGATTATAATTGAAAGTAATAAAATGAGAAAGAGAGATGAGATTTCAAAGAAAAGTGAAGTAGAAAAGCAAGTAAAAGAGACAGAAGATCATAATTGAAAGTAATAAAATGAGAAAGAGAGATGAGATTTCAAAGAAAAGTGAAGTAGAAAAGCAAGTAAAAGAGTCTGTTGATTATAATTGAAAGTAATAATAAAAAATGAGAAAGAGAGATGAGATTTCAAAGAAAAGTGAAGTAGAAAAGCAAGTAAAAGAGTCTGTTGATTATAATTAACAGAAATAATCGAAAATGAGAAAGAGAGATGAGATTTCAAAGAAAAGTGAAGTAGAAAAGCAAGTAAAAGAGTCTGTTGATTATAATTGAAAGTAATAAAATGAGAAAGAGAGATGAGATTTCAAAGAAAAGTGAAGTAGAAAAGCAAGTAAAAGAGTCTGTTGATTATAATTAACAGAAATAATCGAAAATGAGAAAGAGAGATGAGATTTAAAAGAAAAGTGAAGTAGAAAAGCAAGTAAAAGAGTCTGTTGATTATAATTGAAAGTAATAAAATGAGAAAGAGAGATGAGATTTCAAAGAAAAGTGAAGTAGAAAAGCAAGTAAAAGAGACAGAAGATCATAATTGAAAGTAATAAAATGAGAAAGAGAGATGAGATTTCAAAGAAAAGTGAAGTAGAAAAGCAAGTAAAAGAGACAGAAGATCATAATTGAAAGTAATAAAATGAGAAAGAGAGATGATTACAAAGAAAAGCGAAGTAGAAAAGCAAGTAAAAGAGTCTGCTGATCATAATTGAAAGTAATAAAATGAGAAAGAGAGATGAGATTTCAAAGAAAAGCGAAGTAGAAAAGCAAGCAAAAGAGTCTGTTGATTATAATTAACAGAAATAATCGAAAATGAGAAAGAGAGATGAGATTTAAAAGAAAAGTGAAGTAGAAAAGCAAGTAAAAGAGTCTGTTGATTATAATTGAAAGTAATAATCGAAAATGAGAAAGAGAGATGAGATTACAAAGAAAAGCGAAGTAGAAAAGCAAGTAAAAGAGTCTGTTGATTATAATTGAAAGTAATAAAATGAGAAAGAGAGATGAGATTTCAAAGAAAAGTGAAGTAGAAAAGCAAGTAAAAGAGTCTGTTGATTATAATTGAAAGTAATAAAATGAGAAAGAGAGATGAGATTTCAAAGAAAAGTGAAGTAGAAAAGCAAGTAAAAGAGTCTGTTGATTATAATTGAAAGTAATAAAATGAGAAAGAGAGATGAGATTTCAAAGAAAAGTGAAGTAGAAAAGCAAGTAAAAGAGACAGAAGATCATAATTGAAAGTAATAAAATGAGAAAGAGAGATGAGATTTCAAAGAAAAGTGAAGTAGAAAAGCAAGTAAAAGAGTCTGTTGATTATAATTGAAAGTAATAAAATGAGAAAGAGAGATGAGATTTCAAAGAAAAGTGAAGTAGAAAAGCAAGTAAAAGAGTCTGTTGATTATAATTGAAAGTAATAAAATGAGAAAGAGAGATGAGATTTCAAAGAAAAGTGAAGTAGAAAAGCAAGTAAAAGAGACAGAAGATCATAATTGAAAGTAATAAAATGAGAAAGAGAGATGAGATTTCAAAGAAAAGTGAAGTAGAAAAGCAAGTAAAAGATTCTGTTGATCATAATTGAAAGTAATAAAATGAGAAAGAGAGATGAGATTTCAAAGAAAAGCGAAGTAGAAAAGCAAGTAGAAGAGACAGAAGATCATAATTGAAAGTAATAAAATGAGAAAGAGAGATGAGATTTCAAAGAAAAGCGAAGTAGAAAAGCAAGTAAAAGAGTCTGCTGATCATAATTGAAAGTAATAAAATGAGAAAGAGAGATGAGATTTCAAAGAAAAGTGAAGTAGAAAAGCAAGTAAAAGAGTCTGTTGATTATAATTGAAAGTAATAATAAAAAATGAGAAAGAGAGATGAGATTTCAAAGAAAAGTGAAGTAGAAAAGCAAGTAAAAGAGTCTGTTGATTATAATTAACAGAAATAATCGAAAATGAGAAAGAGAGATGAGATTTCAAAGAAAAGTGAAGTAGAAAAGCAAGCAAAAGAGTCTGTTGATTATAATTGAAAGTAATAAAATGAGAAAGAGAGATGAGATTTCAAAGAAAAGTGATGCAGAAAAGCAAGTAAAAGAGTCTGTTGATTATAATTGAAAGTAATAAAATGAGAAAGAGAGATGAGATTTCAAAAAAATTGATGCAGAAAAGCAAGTAAAAGAGTCTGAAGATCATAATTGAAAGTAATAAAATGAGAAAGAGAGATGAGATTTCAAAGAAAAGCGAAGTAGAAAAGCAAGCAAAAGAGTCTGTTGATTATAATTAACAGAAATAATCGAAAATGAGAAAGAGAGATGAGATTTCAAAGAAAAGTGAAGTAGAAAAGCAAGTAAAAGAGTCTGTTGATTATAATTGAAAGTAATAAAATGAGAAAGAGAGATGAGATTTCAAAGAAAAGTGAAGTAGAAAAGCAAGTAAAAGAGTCTGTTGATTATAATTAACAGAAATAATCGAAAATGAGAAAGAGAGATGAGATTTAAAAGAAAAGTGAAGTAGAAAAGCAAGTAAAAGAGTCTGTTGATTATAATTGAAAGTAATAAAATGAGAAAGAGAGATGAGATTTCAAAGAAAAGTGAAGTAGAAAAGCAAGTAAAAGAGTCTGAAGATTATAATTAACAGAAATAATCGAAAATGAGAAAGAGAGATGAGATTTAAAAGAAAAGCGAAGTAGAAAAGCAAGTAAAAGAGTCTGTTGATTATAATTAACAGAAATAATCGAAAATGAGAAAGAGAGATGAGATTTAAAAGAAAAGTGAAGTAGAAAAGCAAGTAAAAGAGTCTGTTGATTATAATTAACAGAAATAATCGAAAATGAGAAAGAGAGATGAGATTTAAAAGAAAAGTGAAGTAGAAAAGCAAGTAAAAGAGTCTGTTGATTATAATTGAAAGTAATAAAATGAGAAAGAGAGATGAGATTTCAAAGAAACGTGATGCAGAAAAGCAAGTAAAAGAGTCTGAAGATCATAATTGAAAGTAATAAAATGAGAAAGAGAGATGAGATTTCAAAGAAAAGCGAAGTAGAAAAGCAAGTAAAAGAGTCTGAAGATCATAATTGAAAGTAATAAAATGAGAAAGAGAGATGAGATTT
>CAMPDV010002476.1:0-65823 GCA_946699065.1 Loxodes magnus | reverse complement strand
CACTGGATATAGCCACAGCATATACATGACTAGTGTGACCACTCATGGTCTTACAGGTACCTGTCTTGACGTCCCATAGTCTCACCGTACAATCATAACTTCCCGATACGATGAACTCTGAATCACTGGATATAGCCACATAGAATACAGAACTAGTGTGACCACTCATGGTCTTACAGGTACCTGTCTTGACGTCCCATAGTCTCACCGTATAATCACTTCCCGATACGATGAACTCTGAATCACTGGATATGGCCACAGAGAATACATGACTAGCGTGACCACTCATGGTCTTACAGGTACCTGTCTTGACGTCTTATAGTCTCACCGTACAATAATAACTTCCCGATACGATGAACTCTGAATCACTGGATATAGCCACAGCATATACATTACTAGTGTGACCACTCATGGTCTTACAGGTACCTGTCTTGACGTCCCATAGTCTCACCGTATAATCACTTCCCGATACGATGAACTCTGAATCACTGGATATAGCCACAGCATATACATGACTAGTGTGACCACTCATGGTTTTACAGGTACCTGTCTTGACGTCTTATAGTCTCACCGTACAATCATAACTTCCCGATACGATGAACTCTGAATCACTGGATATGGCCACAGAGAATACATGACTAGCGTGACCACTCATGGTCTTACAGGTACCTGTCTTGACGTCTTATAGTCTCACCGTACAATAATAACTTCCCGATACGATGAACTCTGAATCACTGGATATAGCCACAGCATATACATAACTAGTGTGACCACTCATGGTTTTACAGGGTACCTGTCTTGACGTCTTATAGTCTCACCGTATAATCACTTCCCGATACGATGAACTCTGAATCACTGGATATAGCCACAGCATATACATGACTAGTGTGACCACTCATGGTCTTACAGGTTCCTGTCTTGACGTCTTATAGTCTCACCGTACAATCATAACTTCCCGATACGATGAACTCTGAATCACTGGATATAGCCACAGCATATACATGACTAGTGTGACCACTCATGGTCTTACAGGTACCTGTCTTGACGTCCCATAGTCTCACCGTACAATCATAACTTCCCGATACGATGAACTCTGAATCACTGGATATAGCCAATAGAATACAGAACTAGTGTGACCACTCATGGTCTTACAGGTACCTGTCTTGACGTCTTATAGTCTCACCGTACAATCATAACTTCCCGATACGATGAACTCTGAATCACTGGATATAGCCACAGCATATACATGACTAGTGTGACCACTCATGGTCTTACAGGTACCTGTCTTGACGTCCCATAGTCTCACCGTATAATCACTTCCCGATACGATGAACTCTGAATCACTGGATATAGCCACATAGAATACAGAACTAGTGTGACCACTCATGGTCTTACAGGTTCCTGTCTTGACGTCTTATAGTCTCACCGTACAATCATAACTTCCCGATACGATGAACTCTGAATCACTGGATATAGCCACAGCATATACATGACTAGTGTGACCACTCATGGTCTTACAGGTACCTGTCTTGACGTCCCATAGTCTCACCGTCTTATCATAACTTCCCGATACGATGAACTCTGAATCACTGGATATAGCCACAGATAATACATAACTAGTGTGACCACTCATGGTCTTACAGGTACCTGTCTTGACGTCCCATAGTCTCACCGTACAATCATAACTTCCCGATACGATGAACTCTGAATCACTGGATATAGCCACATAGAATACAGAACTAGTGTGACCACTCATGGTCTTACAGGTACCTGTCTTGACGTCCCATAGTCTCACCGTACAATCATAACTTCCCGATACGATGAACTCTGAATCACTGGATATAGCCACAGCATATACATGACTAGTGTGACCACTCATGGTCTTACAGGTACCTGTCTTGACGTCTTATAGTCTCACCGTACAATCATAACTTCCCGATACGATGAACTCTGAATCACTGGATATAGCCACAGATAATACATAACTAGTGTGACCACTCATGGTTTTACAGGTACCTGTCTTGACGTCCCATAGTCTCACCGTCTTATCATAACTTCCCGATACGATGAACTCTGAATCACTGGATATAGCCACATAGAATACAGAACTAGTGTGACCACTCATGGTCTTACAGGTTCCTGTCTTGACGTCTTATAGTCTCACCGTACAATCATAACTTCCCGATACGATGAACTCTGAATCACTGGATATAGCCACAGATAATACATAACTAGTGTGGCCACTCATGGTCTTACATGTTCCTGTCTTGACGTCCCATAGTCTCACCGTCTTATCATAACTTCCCGATACGATGAACTCTGAATCACTGGATATAGCCACAGATAATACATAACTAGTGTGACCACTCATGGTTTTACAGGTACCTGTCTTGACGTCCCATAGTCTCACCGTACAATCATAACTTCCCGATACGATGAACTCTGAATCACTGGATATAGCCACATAGAATACAGAACTAGTGTGACCACTCATGGTCTTACAGGTTCCTGTCTTGACGTCTTATAGTCTCACCGTACAATCATAACTTCCCGATACGATGAACTCTGAATCACTGGATATAGCCAATAGAATACAGAACTAGTGTGACCACTCATGGTCTTACAGGTACCTGTCTTGACGTCCCATAGTCTCACCGTCTTATCATAACTTCCCGATACGATGAACTCTGAATCACTGGATATAGCCACAGCATATACATTACTAGTGTGACCACTCATGGTCTTACAGGTACCTGTCTTGACGTCCCATAGTCTCACCGTACAATCATAACTTCCCGATACGATGAACTCTGAATCACTGGATATAGCCACAGATAATACATAACTAGTGTGACCACTCATGGTCTTACAGGTACCTGTCTTGACGTCCCATAGTCTCACCGTACAATCATAACTTCCCGATACGATGAACTCTGAATCACTGGATATAGCCACAGCATATACATTACTAGTGTGACCACTCATGGTCTTACAGGTACCTGTCTTGACGTCTTATAGTCTCACCGTACAATCATAACTTCCCGATACGATGAACTCTGAATCACTGGATATAGCCACAGATAATACATAACTAGTGTGACCACTCATGGTTTTACAGGTACCTGTCTTGACGTCCCATAGTCTCACCGTACAATCATAACTTCCCGATACGATGAACTCTGAATCACTGGATATAGCCACAGATAATACATAACTAGTGTGACCACTCATGGTTTTACAGGTACCTGTCTTGACGTCTTATAGTCTCACCGTACAATCATAACTTCCCGATACGATGAACTCTGAATCACTGGATATAGCCACAGCATATACATGACTAGTGTGACCACTCATGGTCTTACAGGTACCTGTCTTGACGTCCCATAGTCTCACCGTCTTATCATAACTTCCCGATACGATGAACTCTGAATCACTGGATATAGCCACAGATAATACATAACTAGTGTGACCACTCATGGTCTTACAGGTACCTGTCTTGACGTCCCATAGTCTCACCGTACAATCATAACTTCCCGATACGATGAACTCTGAATCACTGGATATAGCCACATAGAATACAGAACTAGTGTGACCACTCATGGTCTTACAGGTACCTGTCTTGACGTCCCATAGTCTCACCGTACAATCATAACTTCCCGATACGATGAACTCTGAATCACTGGATATAGCCACAGCATATACATGACTAGTGTGACCACTCATGGTCTTACAGGTACCTGTCTTGACGTCTTATAGTCTCACCGTACAATCATAACTTCCCGATACGATGAACTCTGAATCACTGGATATAGCCACAGATAATACATAACTAGTGTGACCACTCATGGTTTTACAGGTACCTGTCTTGACGTCTTATAGTCTCACCGTACAATCATAACTTCCCGATACGATGAACTCTGAATCACTGGATATAGCCACAGCATATACATGACTAGTGTGACCACTCATGGTCTTACAGGTTCCTGTCTTGACGTCTTATAGTCTCACCGTACAATCATAACTTCCCGATACGATGAACTCTGAATCACTGGATATAGCCACAGCATATACATTACTAGTGTGACCACTCATGGTCTTACAGGTACCTGTCTTGACGTCCCATAGTCTCACCGTACAATCATAACTTCCCGATACGATGAACTCTGAATCACTGGATATAGCCACAGCATATACATGACTAGTGTGACCACTCATGGTTTTACAGGTACCTGTCTTGACGTCCCATAGTCTCACCGTACAATCATAACTTCCCGATACGATGAACTCTGAATCACTGGATATAGCCACATAGAATACAGAACTAGTGTGACCACTCATGGTCTTACAGGTTCCTGTCTTGACGTCTTATAGTCTCACCGTACAATCATAACTTCCCGATACGATGAACTCTGAATCACTGGATATAGCCAATAGAATACAGAACTAGTGTGACCACTCATGGTCTTACAGGTACCTGTCTTGACGTCCCATAGTCTCACCGTCTTATCATAACTTCCCGATACGATGAACTCTGAATCACTGGATATAGCCACAGCATATACATTACTAGTGTGACCACTCATGGTCTTACAGGTACCTGTCTTGACGTCCCATAGTCTCACCGTACAATCATAACTTCCCGATACGATGAACTCTGAATCACTGGATATAGCCACAGATAATACATAACTAGTGTGACCACTCATGGTCTTACAGGTACCTGTCTTGACGTCCCATAGTCTCACCGTACAATCATAACTTCCCGATACGATGAACTCTGAATCACTGGATATAGCCACAGCATATACATTACTAGTGTGACCACTCATGGTCTTACAGGTACCTGTCTTGACGTCTTATAGTCTCACCGTACAATCATAACTTCCCGATACGATGAACTCTGAATCACTGGATATAGCCACAGATAATACATAACTAGTGTGACCACTCATGGTCTTACAGGTACCTGTCTTGACGTCCCATAGTCTCACCGTACAATCATAACTTCCCGATACGATGAACTCTGAATCACTGGATATAGCCACAGATAATACATAACTAGTGTGACCACTCATGGTTTTACAGGTACCTGTCTTGACGTCTTATAGTCTCACCGTACAATCATAACTTCCCGATACGATGAACTCTGAATCACTGGATATAGCCACATAGAATACAGAACTAGTGTGACCACTCATGGTCTTACAGGTTCCTGTCTTGACGTCTTATAGTCTCACCGTACAATCATAACTTCCCGATACGATGAACTCTGAATCACTGGATATAGCCACATAGAATACAGAACTAGTGTGACCACTCATGGTCTTACAGGTACCTGTCTTGACGTCCCATAGTCTCACCGTACAATCATAACTTCCCGATACGATGAACTCTGAATCACTGGATATAGCCACATAGAATACAGAACTAGTGTGACCACTCATGGTCTTACAGGTTCCTGTCTTGACGTCTTATAGTCTCACCGTACAATCATAACTTCCCGATACGATGAACTCTGAATCACTGGATATAGCCACATAGAATACAGAACTAGTGTGACCACTCATGGTCTTACAGGTACCTGTCTTGACGTCTTATAGTCTCACCGTACAATCATAACTTCCCGATACGATGAACTCTGAATCACTGGATATAGCCACAGCATATACATTACTAGTGTGACCACTCATGGTCTTACAGGTACCTGTCTTGACGTCCCATAGTCTCACCGTACAATCATAACTTCCCGATACGATGAACTCTGAATCACTGGATATAGCCACAGATAATACATAACTAGTGTGACCACTCATGGTCTTACAGGTTCCTGTCTTGACGTCTTATAGTCTCACCGTACAATCATAACTTCCCGATACGATGAACTCTGAATCACTGGATATAGCCACATAGAATACAGAACTAGTGTGACCACTCATGGTCTTACAGGTTCCTGTCTTGACGTCTTATAGTCTCACCGTACAATCATAACTTCCCGATACGATGAACTCTGAATCACTGGATATAGCCACAGCATATACATAACTAGTGTGACCACTCATGGTCTTACAGGTACCTGTCTTGACGTCTTATAGTCTCACCGTACAATCATAACTTCCCGATACGATGAACTCTGAATCACTGGATATAGCCAATAGAATACAGAACTAGTGTGACCACTCATGGTCTTACAGGTACCTGTCTTGACGTCCCATAGTCTCACCGTACAATCATAACTTCCCGATACGATGAACTCTGAATCACTGGATATAGCCACAGCATATACATGACTAGTGTGACCACTCATGGTCTTACAGGTACCTGTCTTGACGTCCCATAGTCTCACCGTACAATCATAACTTCCCGATACGATGAACTCTGAATCACTGGATATAGCCACATAGAATACAGAACTAGTGTGACCACTCATGGTCTTACAGGTTCCTGTCTTGACGTCTTATAGTCTCACCGTATAATCACTTCCCGATACGATGAACTCTGAATCACTGGATATAGCCACAGCATATACATGACTAGTGTGACCACTCATGGTCTTACAGGTACCTGTCTTGACGTCTTATAGTCTCACCGTACAATCATAACTTCCCGATACGATGAACTCTGAATCACTGGATATAGCCAATAGAATACAGAACTAGTGTGACCACTCATGGTCTTACAGGTTCCTGTCTTGACGTCTTATAGTCTCACCGTATAATCACTTCCCGATACGATGAACTCTGAATCACTGGATATAGCCACAGCATATACATTACTAGTGTGACCACTCATGGTCTTACAGGTACCTGTCTTGACGTCTTATAGTCTCACCGTACAATCATAACTTCCCGATACGATGAACTCTGAATCACTGGATATAGCCACATAGAATACAGAACTAGTGTGACATTCCATGGTCTTACAGGTTCCTGTCTTGACGTCTTATAGTCTCACCGTACAATCATAACTTCCCG
This sequence comes from Loxodes magnus, assembly GCA_946699065.1. NCBI lineage: Eukaryota > Ciliophora > Karyorelictea > Loxodida > Loxodidae > Loxodes > Loxodes magnus. The sequence continues at coordinate 58,852 of CAMPDV010002476.1, read as the reverse complement.
ATACGATGAACTCTGAATCACTGGATATAGCCACATAGAATACAGAACTAGTGTGACCACTCATGGTCTTACAGGTTCCTGTCTTGACGTCTTATAGTCTCACCGTACAATCATAACTTCCCGATACGATGAACTCTGAATCACTGGATATAGCCACAGCATATACATTACTAGTGTGACCACTCATGGTCTTACAGGTACCTGTCTTGACGTCTTATAGTCTCACCGTACAATCATAACTTCCCGATACGATGAACTCTGAATCACTGGATATAGCCAATAGAATACAGAACTAGTGTGACCACTCATGGTCTTACAGGTACCTGTCTTGACGTCTTATAGTCTCACCGTATAATCACTTCCCGATACGATGAACTCTGAATCACTGGATATAGCCACAGCATATACATTACTAGTGTGACCACTCATGGTCTTACAGGTACCTGTCTTGACGTCTTATAGTCTCACCGTACAATCATAACTTCCCGATACGATGAACTCTGAATCACTGGATATAGCCAATAGAATACAGAACTAGTGTGACCACTCATGGTCTTACAGGTACCTGTCTTGACGTCTTATAGTCTCACCGTATAATCACTTCCCGATACGATGAACTCTGAATCACTGGATATAGCCACAGCATATACATGACTAGTGTGACCACTCATGGTCTTACAGGTACCTGTCTTGACGTCTTATAGTCTCACCGTACAATCATAACTTCCCGATACGATGAACTCTGAATCACTGGATATAGCCACATAGAATACAGAACTAGTGTGACCACTCATGGTCTTACAGGTTCCTGTCTTGACGTCTTATAGTCTCACCGTACAATCATAACTTCCCGATACGATGAACTCTGAATCACTGGATATAGCCACAGCATATACATGACTAGTGTGACCACTCATGGTCTTACAGGTACCTGTCTTGACGTCTTATAGTCTCACCGTACAGTCATAACTTCCCGATACGATGAACTCTGAATCACTGGATATAGCCAATAGAATACAGAACTAGTGTGACCACTCATGGTCTTACAGGTACCTGTCTTGACGTCTTATAGTCTCACCGTATAATCACTTCCCGATACGATGAACTCTGAATCACTGGATATAGCCACAGATAATACATAACTAGTGTGACCACTCATGGTTTTACAGGTACCTGTCTTGACGTCTTATAGTCTCACCGTACAATCATAACTTCCCGATACGATGAACTCTGAATCACTGGATATAGCCACAGCATATACATGACTAGTGTGACCACTCATGGTCTTACAGGTACCTGTCTTGACGTCTTATAGTCTCACCGTATAATCACTTCCCGATACGATGAACTCTGAATCACTGGATATAGCCACATAGAATACAGAACTAGTGTGACCACTCATGGTCTTACAGGTACCTGTCTTGACGTCCCATAGTCTCACCGTACAATCATAACTTCCCGATACGATGAACTCTGAATCACTGGATATAGCCACATAGAATACAGAACTAGTGTGACCACTCATGGTCTTACAGGTTCCTGTCTTGACGTCTTATAGTCTCACCGTATAATCACTTCCCGATACGATGAACTCTGAATCACTGGATATAGCCACAGCATATACATGACTAGTGTGACCACTCATGGTCTTACAGGTTCCTGTCTTGACGTCTTATAGTCTCACCGTACAATCATAACTTCCCGATACGATGAACTCTGAATCACTGGATATAGCCACATAGAATACAAAACTAGTGTGACCACTCATGGTCTTACAGGTTCCTGTCTTGACGTCTTATAGTCTCACCGTACAATCATAACTTCCCGATACGATGAACTCTGAATCACTGGATATAGCCAATAGAATACAGAACTAGTGTGACCACTCATGGTCTTACAGGTACCTGTCTTGACGTCCCATAGTCTCACCGTACAATCATAACTTCCCGATACGATGAACTCTGAATCACTGGATATAGCCACATAGAATACAGAACTAGTGTGACCACTCATGGTCTTACAGGTTCCTGTCTTGACGTCTTATAGTCTCACCGTACAATCATAACTTCCCGATACGATGAACTCTGAATCACTGGATATAGCCACAGCATATACATTACTAGTGTGACCACTCATGGTCTTACAGGTACCTGTCTTGACGTCTTATAGTCTCACCGTACAATCATAACTTCCCGATACGATGAACTCTGAATCACTGGATATAGCCAATAGAATACAGAACTAGTGTGACCACTCATGGTCTTACAGGTACCTGTCTTGACGTCTTATAGTCTCACCGTATAATCACTTCCCGATACGATGAACTCTGAATCACTGGATATAGCCACAGCATATACATTACTAGTGTGACCACTCATGGTCTTACAGGTACCTGTCTTGACGTCTTATAGTCTCACCGTACAATCATAACTTCCCGATACGATGAACTCTGAATCACTGGATATAGCCACAGCATATACATGACTAGTGTGACCACTCATGGTCTTACAGGTACCTGTCTTGACGTCCCATAGTCTCACCGTATAATCACTTCCCGATACGATGAACTCTGAATCACTGGATATAGCCACAGCATATACATGACTAGTGTGACCACTCATGGTCTTACAGGTACCTGTCTTGACGTCTTATAGTCTCACCGTACAATCATAACTTCCCGATACGATGAACTCTGAATCACTGGATATAGCCACATAGAATACAGAACTAGTGTGACCACTCATGGTCTTACAGGTTCCTGTCTTGACGTCTTATAGTCTCACCGTACAATCATAACTTCCCGATACGATGAACTCTGAATCACTGGATATAGCCACAGCATATACATTACTAGTGTGACCACTCATGGTCTTACAGGTACCTGTCTTGACGTCTTATAGTCTCACCGTATAATCACTTCCCGATACGATGAACTCTGAATCACTGGATATAGCCACAGCATATACATTACTAGTGTGACCACTCATGGTCTTACAGGTACCTGTCTTGACGTCTTATAGTCTCACCGTATAATCACTTCCCGATACGATGAACTCTGAATCACTGGATATAGCCACATAGAATACAGAACTAGTGTGACCACTCATGGTCTTACAGGTTCCTGTCTTGACGTCTTATAGTCTCACCGTACAATCATAACTTCCCGATACGATGAACTCTGAATCACTGGATATAGCCACAGCATATACATTACTAGTGTGACCACTCATGGTCTTACAGGTTCCTGTCTTGACGTCTTATAGTCTCACCGTATAATCACTTCCCGATACGATGAACTCTGAATCACTGGATATAGCCACAGCATATACATGACTAGTGTGACCACTCATGGTCTTACAGGTTCCTGTCTTGACGTCTTATAGTCTCACCGTACAATCATAACTTCCCGATACGATGAACTCTGAATCACTGGATATAGCCACATAGAATACAAAACTAGTGTGACCACTCATGGTCTTACAGGTTCCTGTCTTGACGTCCCATAGTCTCACCGTACAATCATAACTTCCCGATACGATGAACTCTGAATCACTGGATATAGCCACATAGAATACAGAACTAGTGTGACCACTCATGGTCTTACAGGTTCCTGTCTTGACGTCTTATAGTCTCACCGTACAATCATAACTTCCCGATACGATGAACTCTGAATCACTGGATATAGCCACATAGAATACAGAACTAGTGTGACCACTCATGGTCTTACAGGTTCCTGTCTTGACGTCTTATAGTCTCACCGTACAATCATAACTTCCCGATACGATGAACTCTGAATCACTGGATATAGCCACATAGAATACAGAACTAGTGTGACCACTCATGGTCTTACAGGTTCCTGTCTTGACGTCTTATAGTCTCACCGTACAATCATAACTTCCCGATACGATGAACTCTGAATCACTGGATATAGCCACAGCATATACATTACTAGTGTGACCACTCATGGTCTTACAGGTACCTGTCTTGACGTCTTATAGTCTCACCGTATAATCACTTCCCGATACGATGAACTCTGAATCACTGGATATAGCCACAGCATATACATTACTAGTGTGACCACTCATGGTCTTACAGGTACCTGTCTTGACGTCTTATAGTCTCACCGTACAATCATAACTTCCCGATACGATGAACTCTGAATCACTGGATATAGCCACAGCATATACATGACTAGTGTGACCACTCATGGTCTTACAGGTACCTGTCTTGACGTCCCATAGTCTCACCGTATAATCACTTCCCGATACGATGAACTCTGAATCACTGGATATAGCCACAGCATATACATGACTAGTGTGACCACTCATGGTCTTACAGGTACCTGTCTTGACGTCTTATAGTCTCACCGTACAATCATAACTTCCCGATACGATGAACTCTGAATCACTGGATATAGCCACATAGAATACAGAACTAGTGTGACCACTCATGGTCTTACAGGTTCCTGTCTTGACGTCTTATAGTCTCACCGTACAATCATAACTTCCCGATACGATGAACTCTGAATCACTGGATATAGCCACAGCATATACATTACTAGTGTGACCACTCATGGTCTTACAGGTACCTGTCTTGACGTCCCATAGTCTCACCGTACAATCATAACTTCCCGATACGATGAACTCTGAATCACTGGATATAGCCAATAGAATACAGAACTAGTGTGACCACTCATGGTCTTACAGGTTCCTGTCTTGACGTCTTATAGTCTCACCGTATAATCACTTCCCGATACGATGAACTCTGAATCACTGGATATAGCCACAGCATATACATTACTAGTGTGACCACTCATGGTCTTACAGGTACCTGTCTTGACGTCTTATAGTCTCACCGTACAATCATAACTTCCCGATACGATGAACTCTGAATCACTGGATATAGCCACATAGAATACAGAACTAGTGTGACCACTCATGGTCTTACAGGTTCCTGTCTTGACGTCTTATAGTCTCACCGTACAATCATAACTTCCCGATACGATGAACTCTGAATCACTGGATATAGCCACAGATAATACATAACTAGTGTGACCACTCATGGTCTTACAGGTTCCTGTCTTGACGTCTTATAGTCTCACCGTATAATCACTTCCCGATACGATGAACTCTGAATCACTGGATATAGCCATAGCATATACATGACTAGTGTGACCACTCATGGTCTTACAGGTTCCTGTCTTGACGTCTTATAGTCTCACCGTACAATCATAACTTCCCGATACGATGAACTCTGAATCACTGGATATAGCCACAGATAATACATAACTAGTGTGACCACTCATGGTCTTACAGGTTCCTGTCTTGACGTCTTATAGTCTCACCGTACAATCATAACTTCCCGATACGATGAACTCTGAATCACTGGATATAGCCACATAGAATACAGAACTAGTGTGACCACTCATGGTCTTACAGGTACCTGTCTTGACGTCTTATAGTCTCACCGTATAATCATAACTTCCCGATACGATGAACTCTGAATCACTGGATATAGCCACAGCATATACATGACTAGTGTGACCACTCATGGTCTTACAGGTACCTGTCTTGACGTCCCATAGTCTCACCGTACAATCATAACTTCCCGATACGATGAACTCTGAATCACTGGATATAGCCACATAGAATACAGAACTAGTGTGACCACTCATGGTCTTACAGGTTCCTGTCTTGACGTCTTATAGTCTCACCGTACAATCATAACTTCCCGATACGATGAACTCTGAATCACTGGATATAGCCACAGCATATACATTACTAGTGTGACCACTCATGGTCTTACAGGTTCCTGTCTTGACGTCTTATAGTCTCACCGTACAATCATAACTTCCCGATACGATGAACTCTGAATCACTGGATATAGCCACATAGAATACAGAACTAGTGTGACCACTCATGGTCTTACAGGTACCTGTCTTGACGTCCCATAGTCTCACCGTACAATCATAACTTCCCGATACGATGAACTCTGAATCACTGGATATAGCCACAGCATATACATGACTAGTGTGACCACTCATGGTCTTACAGGTACCTGTCTTGACGTCTTATAGTCTCACTGTACAATCATAACTTCCCGATACGATGAACTCTGAATCACTGGATATAGCCACATAGAATACAGAACTAGTGTGACCACTCATGGTCTTACAGGTTCCTGTCTTGACGTCTTATAGTCTCACCGTACAATCATAACTTCCCGATACGATGAACTCTGAATCACTGGATATAGCCACAGATAATACATAACTAGTGTGACCACTCATGGTCTTACAGGTTCCTGTCTTGACGTCCCATAGTCTCACCGTCTTATCATAACTTCCCGATACGATGAACTCTGAATCACTGGATATAGCCACAGCATATACATGACTAGTGTGACCACTCATGGTCTTACAGGTTCCTGTCTTGACGTCTTATAGTCTCACCGTACAATCATAACTTCCCGATACGATGAACTCTGAATCACTGGATATAGCCACAGCATATACATGACTAGTGTGACCACTCATGGTCTTACAGGTACCTGTCTTGACGTCTTATAGTCTCACCGTACAATCATAACTTCCCGATACGATGAACTCTGAATCACTGGATATAGCCACATAGAATACAGAACTAGTGTGACCACTCATGGTCTTACAGGTACCTGTCTTGACGTCTTATAGTCTCACCGTACAATCATAACTTCCCGATACGATGAACTCTGAATCACTGGATATAGCCACAGATAATACAGAACTAGTGTGACCACTCATGGTCTTACAGGTACCTGTCTTGACGTCCCATAGTCTCACCGTACAATCATAACTTCCCGATACGATGAACTCTGAATCACTGGATATAGCCAATAGAATACAGAACTAGTGTGACCACTCATGGTCTTACAGGTACCTGTCTTGACGTCCCATAGTCTCACCGTACAATCATAACTTCCCGATACGATGAACTCTGAATCACTGGATATAGCCACATAGAATACAGAACTAGTGTGACCACTCATGGTCTTACAGGTTCCTGTCTTGACGTCTTATAGTCTCACCGTACAATCATAACTTCCCGATACGATGAACTCTGAATCACTGGATATAGCCACATAGAATACAGAACTAGTGTGACCACTCATGGTCTTACAGGTTCCTGTCTTGACGTCTTATAGTCTCACCGTACAATCATAACTTCCCGATACGATGAACTCTGAATCACTGGATATAGCCACAGCATATACATTACTAGTGTGACCACTCATGGTCTTACAGGTACCTGTCTTGACGTCTTATAGTCTCACCGTACAATCATAACTTCCCGATACGATGAACTCTGAATCACTGGATATAGCCAATAGAATACAGAACTAGTGTGACCACTCATGGTCTTACAGGTACCTGTCTTGACGTCTTATAGTCTCACCGTATAATCACTTCCCGATACGATGAACTCTGAATCACTGGATATAGCCACAGCATATACATGACTAGTGTGACCACTCATGGTCTTACAGGTACCTGTCTTGACGTCTTATAGTCTCACCGTACAATCATAACTTCCCGATACGATGAACTCTGAATCACTGGATATAGCCACAGATAATACAGAACTAGTGTGACCACTCATGGTCTTACAGGTACCTGTCTTGACGTCCCATAGTCTCACCGTACAATCATAACTTCCCGATACGATGAACTCTGAATCACTGGATATAGCCACAGCATATACATGACTAGTGTGACCACTCATGGTCTTACAGGTACCTGTCTTGACGTCCCATAGTCTCACCGTACAATCATAACTTCCCGATACGATGAACTCTGAATCACTGGATATAGCCACATAGAATACAGAACTAGTGTGACCACTCATGGTCTTACAGGTTCCTGTCTTGACGTCTTATAGTCTCACCGTACAATCATAACTTCCCGATACGATGAACTCTGAATCACTGGATATAGCCACATAGAATACAGAACTAGTGTGACCACTCATGGTCTTACAGGTTCCTGTCTTGACGTCTTATAGTCTCACCGTACAATCATAACTTCCCGATACGATGAACTCTGAATCACTGGATATAGCCACAGCATATACATTACTAGTGTGACCACTCATGGTCTTACAGGTACCTGTCTTGACGTCTTATAGTCTCACCGTACAATCATAACTTCCCGATACGATGAACTCTGAATCACTGGATATAGCCAATAGAATACAGAACTAGTGTGACCACTCATGGTCTTACAGGTACCTGTCTTGACGTCTTATAGTCTCACCGTATAATCACTTCCCGATACGATGAACTCTGAATCACTGGATATAGCCACAGCATATACATGACTAGTGTGACCACTCATGGTCTTACAGGTACCTGTCTTGACGTCTTATAGTCTCACCGTACAATCATAACTTCCCGATACGATGAACTCTGAATCACTGGATATAGCCACAGATAATACAGAACTAGTGTGACCACTCATGGTCTTACAGGTACCTGTCTTGACGTCCCATAGTCTCACCGTACAATCATAACTTCCCGATACGATGAACTCTGAATCACTGGATATAGCCACAGCATATACATGACTAGTGTGACCACTCATGGTCTTACAGGTACCTGTCTTGACGTCCCATAGTCTCACCGTACAATCATAACTTCCCGATACGATGAACTCTGAATCACTGGATATAGCCACATAGAATACAGAACTAGTGTGACCACTCATGGTCTTACAGGTTCCTGTCTTGACGTCTTATAGTCTCACCGTATAATCACTTCCCGATACGATGAACTCTGAATCACTGGATATAGCCACAGCATATACATGACTAGTGTGACCACTCATGGTCTTACAGGTTCCTGTCTTGACGTCTTATAGTCTCACCGTACAATCATAACTTCCCGATACGATGAACTCTGAATCACTGGATATAGCCACAGATAATACATAACTAGTGTGACCACTCATGGTCTTACAGGTTCCTGTCTTGACGTCTTATAGTCTCACCGTACAATCATAACTTCCCGATACGATGAACTCTGAATCACTGGATATAGCCAATAGAATACAGAACTAGTGTGACCACTCATGGTCTTACAGGTACCTGTCTTGACGTCCCATAGTCTCACCGTACAATCATAACTTCCCGATACGATGAACTCTGAATCACTGGATATAGCCACATAGAATACAGAACTAGTGTGACCACTCATGGTCTTACAGTTCCTGTCTTGACGTCTTATAGTCTCACCGTACAATCATAACTTCCCGATACGATGAACTCTGAATCACTGGATATAGCCACATAGAATACAGAACTAGTGTGACCACTCATGGTCTTACAGGTACCTGTCTTGACGTCCCATAGTCTCACCGTACAATCATAACTTCCCGATACGATGAACTCTGAATCACTGGATATAGCCACATAGAATACAGAACTAGTGTGACCACTCATGGTCTTACAGTTCCTGTCTTGACGTCTTATAGTCTCACCGTACAATCATAACTTCCCGATACGATGAACTCTGAATCACTGGATATAGCCACAGATAATACATAACTAGTGTGACCACTCATGGTCTTACAGGTTCCTGTCTTGACGTCTTATAGTCTCACCGTACAATCATAACTTCCCGATACGATGAACTCTGAATCACTGGATATAGCCACAGCATATACATGACTAGTGTGACCACTCATGGTCTTACAGGTACCTGTCTTGACGTCTTATAGTCTCACCGTACAATCATAACTTCCCGATACGATGAACTCTGAATCACTGGATATAGCCACAGCATATACAGAACTAGTGTGACCACTCATGGTCTTACAGGTACCTGTCTTGACGTCTTATAGTCTCACCGTATAATCACTTCCCGATACGATGAACTCTGAATCACTGGATATAGCCACAGCATATACATGACTAGTGTGACCACTCATGGTCTTACAGGTACCTGTCTTGACGTCTTATAGTCTCACCGTACAATCATAACTTCCCGATACGATGAACTCTGAATCACTGGATATAGCCAATAGAATACAGAACTAGTGTGACCACTCATGGTCTTACAGGTACCTGTCTTGACGTCCCATAGTCTCACCGTATAATCACTTCCCGATACGATGAACTCTGAATCACTGGATATAGCCACAGCATATACATGACTAGTGTGACCACTCATGGTCTTACAGGTACCTGTCTTGACGTCCCATAGTCTCACCGTACAATCATAACTTCCCGATACGATGAACTCTGAATCACTGGATATAGCCACATAGAATACAGAACTAGTGTGACCACTCATGGTCTTACAGGTTCCTGTCTTGACGTCTTATAGTCTCACCGTACAATCATAACTTCCCGATACGATGAACTCTGAATCACTGGATATAGCCAATAGAATACAGAACTAGTGTGACCACTCATGGTCTTACAGGTTCCTGTCTTGACGTCTTATAGTCTCACCGTATAATCACTTCCCGATACGATGAACTCTGAATCACTGGATATAGCCACAGCATATACATTACTAGTGTGACCACTCATGGTCTTACAGGTACCTGTCTTGACGTCCCATAGTCTCACCGTACAATCATAACTTCCCGATACGATGAACTCTGAATCACTGGATATAGCCAATAGAATACAGAACTAGTGTGACCACTCATGGTCTTACAGGTTCCTGTCTTGACGTCTTATAGTCTCACCGTATAATCACTTCCCGATACGATGAACTCTGAATCACTGGATATAGCCACAGCATATACATTACTAGTGTGACCACTCATGGTCTTACAGGTACCTGTCTTGACGTCTTATAGTCTCACCGTACAATCATAACTTCCCGATACGATGAACTCTGAATCACTGGATATAGCCACATAGAATACAGAACTAGTGTGACCACTCATGGTCTTACAGGTTCCTGTCTTGACGTCTTATAGTCTCACCGTACAATCATAACTTCCCGATACGATGAACTCTGAATCACTGGATATAGCCACAGATAATACATAACTAGTGTGACCACTCATGGTCTTACAGGTTCCTGTCTTGACGTCTTATAGTCTCACCGTATAATCACTTCCCGATACGATGAACTCTGAATCACTGGATATAGCCACAGCATATACATGACTAGTGTGACCACTCATGGTCTTACAGGTTCCTGTCTTGACGTCTTATAGTCTCACCGTACAATCATAACTTCCCGATACGATGAACTCTGAATCACTGGATATAGCCACAGATAATACATAACTAGTGTGACCACTCATGGTCTTACAGGTTCCTGTCTTGACGTCTTATAGTCTCACCGTACAATCATAACTTCCCGATACGATGAACTCTGAATCACTGGATATAGCCAATAGAATACAGAACTAGTGTGACCACTCATGGTCTTACAGGTACCTGTCTTGACGTCCCATAGTCTCACCGTACAATCATAACTTCCCGATACGATGAACTCTGAATCACTGGATATAGCCACAGCATATACATGACTAGTGTGACCACTCATGGTCTTACAGGTACCTGTCTTGACGTCCCATAGTCTCACCGTACAATCATAACTTCCCGATACGATGAACTCTGAATCACTGGATATAGCCACATAGAATACAGAACTAGTGTGACCACTCATGGTCTTACAGGTTCCTGTCTTGACGTCTTATAGTCTCACCGTACAATCATAACTTCCCGATACGATGAACTCTGAATCACTGGATATAGCCACAGCATATACATTACTAGTGTGACCACTCATGGTCTTACAGGTTCCTGTCTTGACGTCTTATAGTCTCACCGTACAATCATAACTTCCCGATACGATGAACTCTGAATCACTGGATATAGCCACATAGAATACAGAACTAGTGTGACCACTCATGGTCTTACAGGTACCTGTCTTGACGTCCCATAGTCTCACCGTACAATCATAACTTCCCGATACGATGAACTCTGAATCACTGGATATAGCCACAGCATATACATGACTAGTGTGACCACTCATGGTCTTACAGGTACCTGTCTTGACGTCTTATAGTCTCACTGTACAATCATAACTTCCCGATACGATGAACTCTGAATCACTGGATATAGCCACATAGAATACAGAACTAGTGTGACCACTCATGGTCTTACAGGTTCCTGTCTTGACGTCTTATAGTCTCACCGTACAATCATAACTTCCCGATACGATGAACTCTGAATCACTGGATATAGCCACAGATAATACATAACTAGTGTGACCACTCATGGTCTTACAGGTTCCTGTCTTGACGTCCCATAGTCTCACCGTCTTATCATAACTTCCCGATACGATGAACTCTGAATCACTGGATATAGCCACAGCATATACATGACTAGTGTGACCACTCATGGTCTTACAGGTTCCTGTCTTGACGTCTTATAGTCTCACCGTACAATCATAACTTCCCGATACGATGAACTCTGAATCACTGGATATAGCCACAGCATATACATGACTAGTGTGACCACTCATGGTCTTACAGGTACCTGTCTTGACGTCTTATAGTCTCACCGTACAATCATAACTTCCCGATACGATGAACTCTGAATCACTGGATATAGCCACATAGAATACAGAACTAGTGTGACCACTCATGGTCTTACAGGTACCTGTCTTGACGTCTTATAGTCTCACCGTACAATCATAACTTCCCGATACGATGAACTCTGAATCACTGGATATAGCCACAGCATATACATTACTAGTGTGACCACTCATGGTCTTACAGGTTCCTGTCTTGACGTCTTATAGTCTCACCGTACAATCATAACTTCCCGATACGATGAACTCTGAATCACTGGATATAGCCACAGATAATACATAACTAGTGTGACCACTCATGGTCTTACAGGTACCTGTCTTGACGTCTTATAGTCTCACCGTATAATCACTTCCCGATACGATGAACTCTGAATCACTGGATATAGCCACAGCATATACATGACTAGTGTGACCACTCATGGTCTTACAGGTACCTGTCTTGACGTCTTATAGTCTCACCGTACAATCATAACTTCCCGATACGATGAACTCTGAATCACTGGATATAGCCACAGCATATACATGACTAGTGTGACCACTCATGGTCTTACAGGTACCTGTCTTGACGTCCCATAGTCTCACCGTACAATCATAACTTCCCGATACGATGAACTCTGAATCACTGGATATAGCCACAGCATATACATTACTAGTGTGACCACTCATGGTCTTACAGGTACCTGTCTTGACGTCCCATAGTCTCACCGTACAATCATAACTTCCCGATACGATGAACTCTGAATCACTGGATATAGCCACATAGAATACAGAACTAGTGTGACCACTCATGGTCTTACAGGTACCTGTCTTGACGTCTTATAGTCTCACCGTATAATCACTTCCCGATACGATGAACTCTGAATCACTGGATATAGCCACATAGAATAGAGAACTAGTGTGACCACTCATGGTCTTACAGGTTCCTGTCTTGACGTCTTATAGTCTCACCGTACAATCATAACTTCCCGATACGATGAACTCTGAATCACTGGATATAGCCACAGCATATACATTACTAGTGTGACCACTCATGGTCTTACAGGTACCTGTCTTGACGTCTTATAGTCTCACCGTACAATCATAACTTCCCGATACGATGAACTCTGAATCACTGGATATAGCCAATAGAATACAGAACTAGTGTGACCACTCATGGTCTTACAGGTACCTGTCTTGACGTCTTATAGTCTCACCGTATAATCACTTCCCGATACGATGAACTCTGAATCACTGGATATAGCCACAGCATATACATGACTAGTGTGACCACTCATGGTCTTACAGGTACCTGTCTTGACGTCTTATAGTCTCACCGTACAATCATAACTTCCCGATACGATGAACTCTGAATCACTGGATATAGCCACAGATAATACAGAACTAGTGTGACCACTCATGGTCTTACAGGTACCTGTCTTGACGTCCCATAGTCTCACCGTACAATCATAACTTCCCGATACGATGAACTCTGAATCACTGGATATAGCCACAGCATATACATGACTAGTGTGACCACTCATGGTCTTACAGGTACCTGTCTTGACGTCCCATAGTCTCACCGTACAATCATAACTTCCCGATACGATGAACTCTGAATCACTGGATATAGCCACATAGAATACAGAACTAGTGTGACCACTCATGGTCTTACAGGTTCCTGTCTTGACGTCTTATAGTCTCACCGTACAATCATAACTTCCCGATACGATGAACTCTGAATCACTGGATATAGCCACATAGAATACAGAACTAGTGTGACCACTCATGGTCTTACAGGTTCCTGTCTTGACGTCTTATAGTCTCACCGTACAATCATAACTTCCCGATACGATGAACTCTGAATCACTGGATATAGCCACAGCATATACATTACTAGTGTGACCACTCATGGTCTTACAGGTACCTGTCTTGACGTCTTATAGTCTCACCGTACAATCATAACTTCCCGATACGATGAACTCTGAATCACTGGATATAGCCAATAGAATACAGAACTAGTGTGACCACTCATGGTCTTACAGGTACCTGTCTTGACGTCTTATAGTCTCACCGTATAATCACTTCCCGATACGATGAACTCTGAATCACTGGATATAGCCACAGCATATACATGACTAGTGTGACCACTCATGGTCTTACAGGTACCTGTCTTGACGTCTTATAGTCTCACCGTACAATCATAACTTCCCGATACGATGAACTCTGAATCACTGGATATAGCCAATAGAATACAGAACTAGTGTGACCACTCATGGTCTTACAGGTACCTGTCTTGACGTCTTATAGTCTCACCGTATAATCACTTCCCGATACGATGAACTCTGAATCACTGGATATAGCCACAGCATATACATGACTAGTGTGACCACTCATGGTCTTACAGGTACCTGTCTTGACGTCTTATAGTCTCACCGTACAATCATAACTTCCCGATACGATGAACTCTGAATCACTGGATATAGCCACAGATAATACAGAACTAGTGTGACCACTCATGGTCTTACAGGTACCTGTCTTGACGTCCCATAGTCTCACCGTACAATCATAACTTCCCGATACGATGAACTCTGAATCACTGGATATAGCCACAGCATATACATGACTAGTGTGACCACTCATGGTCTTACAGGTACCTGTCTTGACGTCCCATAGTCTCACCGTACAATCATAACTTCCCGATACGATGAACTCTGAATCACTGGATATAGCCACAGATAATACATAACTAGTGTGACCACTCATGGTCTTACAGGTTCCTGTCTTGACGTCTTATAGTCTCACCGTACAATCATAACTTCCCGATACGATGAACTCTGAATCACTGGATATAGCCAATAGAATACAGAACTAGTGTGACCACTCATGGTCTTACAGGTACCTGTCTTGACGTCCCATAGTCTCACCGTACAATCATAACTTCCCGATACGATGAACTCTGAATCACTGGATATAGCCACAGCATATACATGACTAGTGTGACCACTCATGGTCTTACAGGTACCTGTCTTGACGTCCCATAGTCTCACCGTACAATCATAACTTCCCGATACGATGAACTCTGAATCACTGGATATAGCCACATAGAATACAGAACTAGTGTGACCACTCATGGTCTTACAGGTTCCTGTCTTGACGTCTTATAGTCTCACCGTACAATCATAACTTCCCGATACGATGAACTCTGAATCACTGGATATAGCCACAGCATATACATGACTAGTGTGACCACTCATGGTCTTACAGGTACCTGTCTTGACGTCTTATAGTCTCACCGTACAATCATAACTTCCCGATACGATGAACTCTGAATCACTGGATATAGCCAATAGAATACAGAACTAGTGTGACCACTCATGGTCTTACAGGTACCTGTCTTGACGTCTTATAGTCTCACCGTATAATCACTTCCCGATACGATGAACTCTGAATCACTGGATATAGCCACAGCATATACATGACTAGTGTGACCACTCATGGTCTTACAGGTACCTGTCTTGACGTCTTATAGTCTCACCGTACAATCATAACTTCCCGATACGATGAACTCTGAATCACTGGATATAGCCACAGATAATACAGAACTAGTGTGACCACTCATGGTCTTACAGGTACCTGTCTTGACGTCCCATAGTCTCACCGTACAATCATAACTTCCCGATACGATGAACTCTGAATCACTGGATATAGCCACAGCATATACATGACTAGTGTGACCACTCATGGTCTTACAGGTACCTGTCTTGACGTCCCATAGTCTCACCGTACAATCATAACTTCCCGATACGATGAACTCTGAATCACTGGATATAGCCACATAGAATACAGAACTAGTGTGACCACTCATGGTCTTACAGGTTCCTGTCTTGACGTCTTATAGTCTCACCGTATAATCACTTCCCGATACGATGAACTCTGAATCACTGGATATAGCCACAGCATATACATGACTAGTGTGACCACTCATGGTCTTACAGGTTCCTGTCTTGACGTCTTATAGTCTCACCGTACAATCATAACTTCCCGATACGATGAACTCTGAATCACTGGATATAGCCACAGATAATACATAACTAGTGTGACCACTCATGGTCTTACAGGTACCTGTCTTGACGTCTTATAGTCTCACCGTACAATCATAACTTCCCGATACGATGAACTCTGAATCACTGGATATAGCCAATAGAATACAGAACTAGTGTGACCACTCATGGTCTTACAGGTACCTGTCTTGACGTCCCATAGTCTCACCGTACAATCATAACTTCCCGATACGATGAACTCTGAATCACTGGATATAGCCACATAGAATACAGAACTAGTGTGACCACTCATGGTCTTACAGTTCCTGTCTTGACGTCTTATAGTCTCACCGTACAATCATAACTTCCCGATACGATGAACTCTGAATCACTGGATATAGCCACATAGAATACAGAACTAGTGTGACCACTCATGGTCTTACAGGTACCTGTCTTGACGTCCCATAGTCTCACCGTACAATCATAACTTCCCGATACGATGAACTCTGAATCACTGGATATAGCCACATAGAATACAGAACTAGTGTGACCACTCATGGTCTTACAGTTCCTGTCTTGACGTCTTATAGTCTCACCGTACAATCATAACTTCCCGATACGATGAACTCTGAATCACTGGATATAGCCACAGATAATACATAACTAGTGTGACCACTCATGGTCTTACAGGTTCCTGTCTTGACGTCTTATAGTCTCACCGTACAATCATAACTTCCCGATACGATGAACTCTGAATCACTGGATATAGCCACAGCATATACATGACTAGTGTGACCACTCATGGTCTTACAGGTACCTGTCTTGACGTCTTATAGTCTCACCGTACAATCATAACTTCCCGATACGATGAACTCTGAATCACTGGATATAGCCACAGCATATACAGAACTAGTGTGACCACTCATGGTCTTACAGGTACCTGTCTTGACGTCTTATAGTCTCACCGTATAATCACTTCCCGATACGATGAACTCTGAATCACTGGATATAGCCACAGCATATACATGACTAGTGTGACCACTCATGGTCTTACAGGTACCTGTCTTGACGTCTTATAGTCTCACCGTACAATCATAACTTCCCGATACGATGAACTCTGAATCACTGGATATAGCCAATAGAATACAGAACTAGTGTGACCACTCATGGTCTTACAGGTACCTGTCTTGACGTCCCATAGTCTCACCGTATAATCACTTCCCGATACGATGAACTCTGAATCACTGGATATAGCCACAGCATATACATGACTAGTGTGACCACTCATGGTCTTACAGGTACCTGTCTTGACGTCCCATAGTCTCACCGTACAATCATAACTTCCCGATACGATGAACTCTGAATCACTGGATATAGCCACATAGAATACAGAACTAGTGTGACCACTCATGGTCTTACAGGTTCCTGTCTTGACGTCTTATAGTCTCACCGTACAATCATAACTTCCCGATACGATGAACTCTGAATCACTGGATATAGCCACAGATAATACATAACTAGTGTGACCACTCATGGTCTTACATGTTCCTGTCTTGACGTCCCATAGTCTCACCGTCTTATCATAACTTCCCGATACGATGAACTCTGAATCACTGGATATAGCCACAGATAATACATAACTAGTGTGACCACTCATGGTTTTACAGGTACCTGTCTTGACGTCTTATAGTCTCACCGTACAATCATAACTTCCCGATACGATGAACTCTGAATCACTGGATATAGCCACATAGAATACAGAACTAGTGTGACCACTCATGGTCTTACAGGTTCCTGTCTTGACGTCTTATAGTCTCACCGTACAATCATAACTTCCCGATACGATGAACTCTGAATCACTGGATATAGCCACAGCATATACATGACTAGTGTGACCACTCATGGTCTTACAGGTTCCTGTCTTGACGTCCCATAGTCTCACCGTACAATCACTTCCCGATACGATGAACTCTGAATCACTGGATATAGCCACAGCATATACATGACTAGTGTGACCACTCATGGTCTTACAGGTACCTGTCTTGACGTCTTATAGTCTCACCGTACAATCATAACTTCCCGATACGATGAACTCTGAATCACTGGATATAGCCAATAGAATACAGAACTAGTGTGACCACTCATGGTCTTACAGGTACCTGTCTTGACGTCTTATAGTCTCACCGTATAATCACTTCCCGATACGATGAACTCTGAATCACTGGATATAGCCACAGCATATACATTACTAGTGTGACCACTCATGGTCTTACAGGTACCTGTCTTGACGTCTTATAGTCTCACCGTACAATCATAACTTCCCGATACGATGAACTCTGAATCACTGGATATAGCCACAGATAATACAGAACTAGTGTGACCACTCATGGTCTTACAGGTTCCTGTCTTGACGTCTTATAGTCTCACCGTACAATCACTTCCCGATACGATGAACTCTGAATCACTGGATATAGCCACAGCATATACATTACTAGTGTGACCACTCATGGTCTTACAGGTACCTGTCTTGACGTCCCATAGTCTCACCGTATAATAACTTCCCGATACGATGAACTCTGAATCACTGGATATAGCCACAGCATATACATGACTAGTGTGACCACTCATGGTCTTACAGGTACCTGTCTTGACGTCCCATAGTCTCACCGTACAATCATAACTTCCCGATACGATGAACTCTGAATCACTGGATATAGCCACAGCATATACATGACTAGTGTGACCACTCATGGTCTTACAGGTACCTGTCTTGACGTCCCATAGTCTCACCGTACAATCATAACTTCCCGATACGATGAACTCTGAATCACTGGATATAGCCACATAGAATACAGAACTAGTGTGACCACTCATGGTCTTACAGGTTCCTGTCTTGACGTCCCATAGTCTCACCGTACAATCACTTCCCGATACGATGAACTCTGAATCACTGGATATAGCCACAGCATATACATGACTAGTGTGACCACTCATGGTCTTACAGGTACCTGTCTTGACGTCTTATAGTCTCACCGTATAATCGAAACTTCCCGATACGATGAACTCTGAATCACTGGATATAGCCACATAGAATACATAACAAGTGTGACCACTCATGGTCTTACAGGTACCTGTCTTGACGTCCCATAGTCTCACCGTATAATAACTTCCCGATACGATGAACTCTGAATCACTGGATATAGCCACAGCATATACATGACTAGTGTGACCACTCATGGTCTTACAGGTACCTGTCTTGACGTCCCATAGTCTCACCGTATAATCACTTCCCGATACGATGAACTCTGAATCACTGGATATAGCCACAGCATATACATGACTAGTGTGACCACTCATGGTCTTACAGGTACCTGTCTTGACGTCCCATAGTCTCACCGTACAATCATAACTTCCCGATACGATGAACTCTGAATCACTGGATATAGCCACATAGAATACAGAACTAGTGTGACCACTCATGGTCTTACAGGTTCCTGTCTTGACGTCTTATAGTCTCACCGTACAATCACTTCCCGATACGATGAACTCTGAATCACTGGATATAGCCACAGCATATACATTACTAGTGTGACCACTCATGGTCTTACAGGTACCTGTCTTGACGTCTTATAGTCTCACCGTACAATCATAACTTCCCGATACGATGAACTCTGAATCACTGGATATAGCCACAGATAATACAGAACTAGTGTGACCACTCATGGTCTTACAGGTTCCTGTCTTGACGTCTTATAGTCTCACCGTACAATCATAACTTCCCGATACGATGAACTCTGAATCACTGGATATAGCCACAGAGAATACATGAC
Source organism: Loxodes magnus (assembly GCA_946699065.1). Taxonomy (NCBI): domain Eukaryota; phylum Ciliophora; class Karyorelictea; order Loxodida; family Loxodidae; genus Loxodes; species Loxodes magnus. The sequence continues at coordinate 38,406 of CAMPDV010002476.1, read as the reverse complement.
TAGTGTGACCACTCATGGTCTTACAGGTACCTGTCTTGACGTCCCATAGTCTCACCGTATAATCATAACTTCCCGATACGATGAACTCTGAATCACTGGATATAGCCACAGCATATACATGACTAGTGTGACCACTCATGGTCTTACAGGTACCTGTCTTGACGTCCCATAGTCTCACCGTACAATCATAACTTCCCGATACGATGAACTCTGAATCACTGGATATAGCCACAGCATATACATTACTAGTGTGACCACTCATGGTCTTACAGGTACCTGTCTTGACGTCTTATAGTCTCACTGTACAATCATAACTTCCCGATACGATGAACTCTGAATCACTGGATATAGCCACATAGAATACAGAACTAGTGTGACCACTCATGGTCTTACAGGTACCTGTCTTGACGTCTTATAGTCTCACCGTACAATCATAACTTCCCGATACGATGAACTCTGAATCACTGGATATAGCCACATAGAATACAGAACTAGTGTGACCACTCATGGTCTTACAGGTACCTGTCTTGACGTCTTATAGTCTCACCGTATAATCGAAACTTCCCGATACGATGAACTCTGAATCACTGGATATAGCCACAGCATATACATGACTAGTGTGACCACTCATGGTCTTACAGGTACCTGTCTTGACGTCCCATAGTCTCACCGTATAATAACTTCCCGATACGATGAACTCTGAATCACTGGATATAGCCACAGCATATACATGACTAGTGTGACCACTCATGGTCTTACAGGTACCTGTCTTGACGTCCCATAGTCTCACCGTACAATCATAACTTCCCGATACGATGAACTCTGAATCACTGGATATAGCCACAGATAATACATAACTAGTGTGACCACTCATGGTCTTACAGGTACCTGTCTTGACGTCCCATAGTCTCACCGTACAATCATAACTTCCCGATACGATGAACTCTGAATCACTGGATATAGCCACAGCATATACATGACTAGTGTGACCACTCATGGTCTTACAGGTACCTGTCTTGACGTCTTATAGTCTCACCGTACAATCATAACTTCCCGATACGATGAACTCTGAATCACTGGATATAGCCACAGATAATACAGAACTAGTGTGACCACTCATGGTCTTACAGGTTCCTGTCTTGACGTCCCATAGTCTCACCGTACAATCATAACTTCCCGATACGATGAACTCTGAATCACTGGATATAGCCACAGATAATACATAATCTGTGTGACCACTCATGGTCTTACAGGTACCTGTCTTGACGTCTTATAGTCTCACCGTACAATCACTTCCCGATACGATGAACTCTGAATCACTGGATATAGCCACAGATAATACATAACTAGTGTGACCACTCATGGTTTTACAGGTACCTGTCTTGACGTCTTATAGTCTCACCGTACAATCATAACTTCCCGATACGATGAACTCTGAATCACTGGATATAGCCACATAGAATACAGAACTAGTGTGACCACTCATGGTTTTACAGGTACCTGTCTTGACGTCCCATAGTCTCACCGTACAATCATGACTTCCCGATACGATGAACTCTGAATCACTGGATATAGCCACAGCATATACATGACTAGTGTGACCACTCATGGTCTTACAGGTACCTGTCTTGACGTCCCATAGTCTCACCGTATAATCATAACTTCCCGATACGATGAACTCTGAATCACTGGATATAGCCACAGCATATACATTACTAGTGTGACCACTCATGGTCTTACAGGTACCTGTCTTGACGTCCCATAGTCTCACCGTACAATCATAACTTCCCGATACGATGAACTCTGAATCACTGGATATAGCCACATAGAATACAGAACTAGTGTGACCACTCATGGTCTTACAGGTTCCTGTCTTGACGTCTTATAGTCTCACCGTACAATCATAACTTCCCGATACGATGAACTCTGAATCACTGGATATAGCCACATAGAATACAGAACTAGTGTGACCACTCATGGTCTTACAGGTTCCTGTCTTGACGTCTTATAGTCTCACCGTACAATCATAACTTCCCGATACGATGAACTCTGAATCACTGGATATAGCCACATAGAATAGAGAACTAGTGTGACCACTCATGGTCTTACAGGTTCCTGTCTTGACGTCTTATAGTCTCACCGTACAATCATAACTTCCCGATACGATGAACTCTGAATCACTGGATATAGCCACAGCATATACATTACTAGTGTGACCACTCATGGTCTTACAGGTACCTGTCTTGACGTCTTATAGTCTCACCGTATAATCACTTCCCGATACGATGAACTCTGAATCACTGGATATAGCCACATAGAATACAGAACTAGTGTGACCACTCATGGTCTTACAGGTACCTGTCTTGACGTCTTATAGTCTCACCGTCTTATCATAACTTCCCGATACGATGAACTCTGAATCACTGGATATAGCCACAGCATATACATGACTAGTGTGACCACTCATGGTCTTACAGGTACCTGTCTTGACGTCCCATAGTCTCACCGTATAATAACTTCCCGATACGATGAACTCTGAATCACTGGATATAGCCACAGCATATACATTACTAATGTGACCACTCATGGTCTTACAGGTACCTGTCTTGACGTCTTATAGTCTCACCGTATAATCACTTCCCGATACGATGAACTCTGAATCACTGGATATAGCCACAGCATATACATTACTAGTGTGACCACTCATGGTCTTACAGGTACCTGTCTTGACGTCTTATAGTCTCACCGTCTTATCATGACTTCCCGATACGATGAACTCTGAATCACTGGATATAGCCACAGCATATACATTACTAGTGTGACCACTCATGGTCTTACAGGTACCTGTCTTGACGTCTTATAGTCTCACCGTACAATCATAACTTCCCGATACGATGAACTCTGAATCACTGGATATAGCCACAGCATATACATGACTAGTGTGACCACTCATGGTCTTACAGGTACCTGTCTTGACGTCTTATAGTCTCACCGTCTTATCATAACTTCCCGATACGATGAACTCTGAATCACTGGATATAGCCACAGCATATACATTACTAGTGTGACCACTCATGGTCTTACAGGTACCTGTCTTGACGTCTTATAGTCTCACCGTACAATCATGACTTCCCGATACGATGAACTCTGAATCACTGGATATAGCCACAGATAATACATAACTAGTGTGACCACTCATGGTCTTACAGGTACCTGTCTTGACGTCCCATAGTCTCACCGTATAATCGAAACTTCCCGATACGATGAACTCTGAATCACTGGATATAGCCACAGCATATACATGACTAGTGTGACCACTCATGGTCTTACAGGTACCTGTCTTGACGTCTTATAGTCTCACCGTATAATCACTTCCCGATACGATGAACTCTGAATCACTGGATATAGCCACAGCATATACATTACTAGTGTGACCACTCATGGTCTTACAGGTACCTGTCTTGACGTCTTATAGTCTCACCGTCTTATCATGACTTCCCGATACGATGAACTCTGAATCACTGGATATAGCCACAGCATATACATTACTAGTGTGACCACTCATGGTCTTACAGGTACCTGTCTTGACGTCTTATAGTCTCACCGTACAATCATAACTTCCCGATACGATGAACTCTGAATCACTGGATATAGCCACAGCATATACATGACTAGTGTGACCACTCATGGTCTTACAGGTACCTGTCTTGACGTCTTATAGTCTCACCGTCTTATCATAACTTCCCGATACGATGAACTCTGAATCACTGGATATAGCCACAGCATATACATTACTAGTGTGACCACTCATGGTCTTACAGGTACCTGTCTTGACGTCTTATAGTCTCACCGTACAATCATGACTTCCCGATACGATGAACTCTGAATCACTGGATATAGCCACAGATAATACATAACTAGTGTGACCACTCATGGTCTTACAGGTACCTGTCTTGACGTCTTATAGTCTCACCGTCTTATCATAACTTCCCGATACGATGAACTCTGAATCACTGGATATAGCCACAGCATATACATGACTAGTGTGACCACTCATGGTCTTACAGGTACCTGTCTTGACGTCCCATAGTCTCACCGTATAATAACTTCCCGATACGATGAACTCTGAATCACTGGATATAGCCACAGCATATACATTACTAGTGTGACCACTCATGGTCTTACAGGTACCTGTCTTGACGTCCCATAGTCTCACCGTACAATCATAACTTCCCGATACGATGAACTCTGAATCACTGGATATAGCCACATAGAATACAGAACTAGTGTGACCACTCATGGTCTTACAGGTTCCTGTCTTGACGTCTTATAGTCTCACCGTACAATCATAACTTCCCGATACGATGAACTCTGAATCACTGGATATAGCCACAGATAATACAGAACTAGTGTGACCACTCATGGTCTTACAGGTTCCTGTCTTGACGTCTTATAGTCTCACCGTATAATCACTTCCCGATACGATGAACTCTGAATCACTGGATATAGCCACAGCATATACATTACTAGTGTGACCACTCATGGTCTTACAGGTACCTGTCTTGACGTCCCATAGTCTCACCGTACAATCATAACTTCCCGATACGATGAACTCTGAATCACTGGATATAGCCACAGCATATACATGACTAGTGTGACCACTCATGGTCTTACAGGTACCTGTCTTGACGTCCCATAGTCTCACCGTACAATCATAACTTCCCGATACGATGAACTCTGAATCACTGGATATAGCCACAGCATATACATTACTAGTGTGACCACTCATGGTCTTACAGGTACCTGTCTTGACGTCTTATAGTCTCACTGTACAATCATAACTTCCCGATACGATGAACTCTGAATCACTGGATATAGCCACAGATAATACAGAACTAGTGTGACCACTCATGGTCTTACAGGTTCCTGTCTTGACGTCTTATAGTCTCACCGTACAATCATAACTTCCCGATACGATGAACTCTGAATCACTGGATATAGCCACATAGAATACAGAACTAGTGTGACCACTCATGGTCTTACAGGTACCTGTCTTGACGTCTTATAGTCTCACCGTATAATCGAAACTTCCCGATACGATGAACTCTGAATCACTGGATATAGCCACAGCATATACATGACTAGTGTGACCACTCATGGTCTTACAGGTACCTGTCTTGACGTCTTATAGTCTCACCGTATAATCACTTCCCGATACGATGAACTCTGAATCACTGGATATAGCCACAGCATATACATGACTAGTGTGACCACTCATGGTCTTACAGGTACCTGTCTTGACGTCCCATAGTCTCACCGTACAATCATAACTTCCCGATACGATGAACTCTGAATCACTGGATATAGCCACAGCATATACAGAACTAGTGTGACCACTCATGGTCTTACAGGTACCTGTCTTGACGTCTTATAGTCTCACCGTATAATCACTTCCCGATACGATGAACTCTGAATCACTGGATATAGCCACAGCATATACATGACTAGTGTGACCACTCATGGTCTTACAGGTACCTGTCTTGACGTCCCATAGTCTCACCGTACAATCATAACTTCCCGATACGATGAACTCTGAATCACTGGATATAGCCAATAGAATACAGAACTAGTGTGACCACTCATGGTCTTACAGGTACCTGTCTTGACGTCTTATAGTCTCACCGTATAATCACTTCCCGATACGATGAACTCTGAATCACTGGATATAGCCACAGCATATACATTACTAGTGTGACCACTCATGGTCTTACAGGTACCTGTCTTGACGTCTTATAGTCTCACCGTACAATCATAACTTCCCGATACGATGAACTCTGAATCACTGGATATAGCCACAGATAATACATAACTAGTGTGACCACTCATGGTCTTACAGGTTCCTGTCTTGACGTCTTATAGTCTCACCGTACAATCATAACTTCCCGATACGATGAACTCTGAATCACTGGATATAGCCACAGATAATACATAATCTGTGTGACCACTCATGGTCTTACAGGTACCTGTCTTGACGTCTTATAGTCTCACCGTACAATCATAACTTCCCGATACGATGAACTCTGAATCACTGGATATAGCCACAGATAATACAGAACTAGTGTGACCACTCATGGTCTTACAGGTTCCTGTCTTGACGTCTTATAGTCTCACCGTATAATCGAAACTTCCCGATACGATGAACTCTGAATCACTGGATATAGCCACAGCATATACATGACTAGTGTGACCACTCATGGTCTTACAGGTACCTGTCTTGACGTCCCATAGTCTCACCGTACAATCATAACTTCCCGATACGATGAACTCTGAATCACTGGATATAGCCACAGCATATACATGACTAGTGTGACCACTCATGGTCTTACAGGTACCTGTCTTGACGTCCCATAGTCTCACCGTACAATCATAACTTCCCGATACGATGAACTCTGAATCACTGGATATAGCCACAGCATATACATTACTAGTGTGACCACTCATAGTCTTACAGGTACCTGTCTTGACGTCTTATAGTCTCACCGTACAATCATAACTTCCCGATACGATGAACTCTGAATCACTGGATATAGCCACATAGAATACAGAACTAGTGTGACCACTCATGGTCTTACAGGTACCTGTCTTGACGTCTTATAGTCTCACCGTATAATCACTTCCCGATACGATGAACTCTGAATCACTGGATATAGCCACATAGAATAGAGAACTAGTGTGACCACTCATGGTCTTACAGGTTCCTGTCTTGACGTCTTATAGTCTCACCGTATAATCACTTCCCGATACGATGAACTCTGAATCACTGGATATAGCCACAGATAATACATGACTAGTGTGACCACTCATGGTCTTACAGGTACCTGTCTTGACGTCCCATAGTCTCACCGTACAATCATAACTTCCCGATACGATGAACTCTGAATCACTGGATATAGCCACATAGAATACAGAACTAGTGTGACCACTCATGGTCTTACAGGTTCCTGTCTTGACGTCTTATAGTCTCACCGTACAATCATAACTTCCCGATACGATGAACTCTGAATCACTGGATATAGCCACATAGAATACAGAACTAGTGTGACCACTCATGGTCTTACAGGTACCTGTCTTGACGTCTTATAGTCTCACTGTACAATCATAACTTCCCGATACGATGAACTCTGAATCACTGGATATAGCCACATAGAATACAGAACTAGTGTGACCACTCATGGTCTTACAGGTTCCTGTCTTGACGTCTTATAGTCTCACCGTACAATCATAACTTCCCGATACGATGAACTCTGAATCACTGGATATAGCCACATAGAATACAGAACTAGTGTGACCACTCATGGTCTTACAGGTACCTGTCTTGACGTCTTATAGTCTCACCGTATAATCGAAACTTCCCGATACGATGAACTCTGAATCACTGGATATAGCCACAGCATATACATGACTAGTGTGACCACTCATGGTCTTACAGGTACCTGTCTTGACGTCCCATAGTCTCACCGTACAATCATAACTTCCCGATACGATGAACTCTGAATCACTGGATATAGCCACAGCATATACATGACTAGTGTGACCACTCATGGTCTTACAGGTACCTGTCTTGACGTCCCATAGTCTCACCGTACAATCATAACTTCCCGATACGATGAACTCTGAATCACTGGATATAGCCACAGATAATACATAACTAGTGTGACCACTCATGGTTTTACAGGTTCCTGTCTTGACGTCTTATAGTCTCACCGTACAATCATAACTTCCCGATACGATGAACTCTGAATCACTGGATATAGCCACATAGAATACAGAACTAGTGTGACCACTCATGGTCTTACAGGTACCTGTCTTGACGTCCCATAGTCTCACCGTACAATCATAACTTCCCGATACGATGAACTCTGAATCACTGGATATAGCCACATAGAATACAGAACTAGTGTGACCACTCATGGTCTTACAGGTTCCTGTCTTGACGTCTTATAGTCTCACCGTACAATCATAACTTCCCGATACGATGAACTCTGAATCACTGGATATAGCCACATAGAATACAGAACTAGTGTGACCACTCATGGTCTTACAGGTACCTGTCTTGACGTCTTATAGTCTCACCGTACAATCATAACTTCCCGATACGATGAACTCTGAATCACTGGATATAGCCAATAGAATACAGAACTAGTGTGACCACTCATGGTCTTACAGGTACCTGTCTTGACGTCTTATAGTCTCACCGTACAATCATAACTTCCCGATACGATGAACTCTGAATCACTGGATATAGCCACATAGAATACAGAACTAGTGTGACCACTCATGGTCTTACAGGTACCTGTCTTGACGTCTTATAGTCTCACCGTACAATCATAACTTCCCGATACGATGAACTCTGAATCACTGGATATAGCCACAGCATATACATGACTAGTGTGACCACTCATGGTCTTACAGGTACCTGTCTTGACGTCTTATAGTCTCACCGTCTTATCATAACTTCCCGATACGATGAACTCTGAATCACTGGATATAGCCACAGCATATACATTACTAGTGTGACCACTCATGGTCTTACAGGTACCTGTCTTGACGTCTTATAGTCTCACCGTACAATCATAACTTCCCGATACGATGAACTCTGAATCACTGGATATAGCCACAGATAATACATAACTAGTGTGACCACTCATGGTCTTACAGGTACCTGTCTTGACGTCTTATAGTCTCACCGTCTTATCATAACTTCCCGATACGATGAACTCTGAATCACTGGATATAGCCACAGCATATACATTACTAGTGTGACCACTCATGGTCTTACAGGTACCTGTCTTGACGTCCCATAGTCTCACCGTACAATCATAACTTCCCGATACGATGAACTCTGAATCACTGGATATAGCCACAGATAATACATAACTAGTGTGACCACTCATGGTCTTACAGGTACCTGTCTTGACGTCTTATAGTCTCACCGTATAATCATAACTTCCCGATACGATGAACTCTGAATCACTGGATATAGCCACAGCATATACATGACTAGTGTGACCACTCATGGTCTTACAGGTACCTGTCTTGACGTCCCATAGTCTCACCGTACAATCATGACTTCCCGATACGATGAACTCTGAATCACTGGATATAGCCACAGATAATACATAACTAGTGTGACCACTCATGGTCTTACAGGTACCTGTCTTGACGTCTTATAGTCTCACCGTACAATCATAACTTCCCGATACGATGAACTCTGAATCACTGGATATAGCCACAGCATATACATTACTAGTGTGACCACTCATGGTCTTACAGGTACCTGTCTTGACGTCCCATAGTCTCACCGTACAATCATAACTTCCCGATACGATGAACTCTGAATCACTGGATATAGCCACATAGAATACATAACTAGTGTGACCACTCATGGTCTTACATGTTCCTGTCTTGACGTCCCATAGTCTCACCGTACAATCATAACTTCCCGATACGATGAACTCTGAATCACTGGATATAGCCACATAGAATACAGAACTAGTGTGACCACTCATGGTCTTACAGGTACCTGTCTTGACGTCTTATAGTCTCACCGTACAATCATAACTTCCCGATACGATGAACTCTGAATCACTGGATATAGCCACAGCATATACATGACTAGTGTGACCACTCATGGTCTTACAGGTACCTGTCTTGACGTCTTATAGTCTCACCGTCTTATCATAACTTCCCGATACGATGAACTCTGAATCACTGGATATAGCCACAGCATATACATTACTAGTGTGACCACTCATGGTCTTACAGGTACCTGTCTTGACGTCTTATAGTCTCACCGTACAATCATGACTTCCCGATACGATGAACTCTGAATCACTGGATATAGCCACAGATAATACATAACTAGTGTGACCACTCATGGTCTTACAGGTACCTGTCTTGACGTCTTATAGTCTCACCGTCTTATCATAACTTCCCGATACGATGAACTCTGAATCACTGGATATAGCCACAGCATATACATGACTAGTGTGACCACTCATGGTCTTACAGGTACCTGTCTTGACGTCCCATAGTCTCACCGTATAATAACTTCCCGATACGATGAACTCTGAATCACTGGATATAGCCACAGCATATACATTACTAGTGTGACCACTCATGGTCTTACAGGTACCTGTCTTGACGTCTTATAGTCTCACCGTATAATCATAACTTCCCGATACGATGAACTCTGAATCACTGGATATAGCCACAGCATATACATGACTAGTGTGACCACTCATGGTCTTACAGGTTCCTGTCTTGACGTCTTATAATCTCACCGTACAATCACTTCCCGATACGATGAACTCTGAATCACTGGATATAGCCACAGCATATACATGACTAGTGTGACCACTCATGGTCTTACAGGTTCCTGTCTTGACGTCCCATAGTCTTACCGTACAATCATAACTTCCCGATACGATGAACTCTGAATCACTGGATATAGCCACAGAGAATACATGACTAGTGTGACCACTCATGGTCTTACAGGTACCTGTCTTGACGTCTTATAGTCTCACCGTACAATCATAACTTCCCGATACGATGAACTCTGAATCACTGGATATAGCCACAGATATACATAACTAGTGTGACCACTCATGGTCTTACAGGTTCCTGTCTTGACGTCCCATAGTCTCACCGTACAATCATAACTTCCCGATACGATGAACTCTGAATCACTGGATATAGCCACAGATAATACATAACTAGTGTGACCACTCATGGTCTTACAGGTACCTGTCTTGACGTCCCATAGTCTCACCGTACAATCATAACTTCCCGATACGATGAACTCTGAATCACTGGATATAGCCACAGATAATACATAACTAGTGTGACCACTCATGGTCTTACAGGTTCCTGTCTTGACGTCTTATAGTCTCACCGTACAATCATAACTTCCCGATACGATGAACTCTGAATCACTGGATATAGCCACAGCATATACATGACTAGTGTGACCACTCATGGTCTTACAGGTACCTGTCTTGACGTCCCATAGTCTCACCGTACAATCATAACTTCCCGATACGATGAACTCTGAATCACTGGATATAGCCACAGCATATACATTACTAGTGTGACCACTCATGGTCTTACAGGTACCTGTCTTGACGTCCCATAGTCTCACCGTACAATCATAACTTCCCGATACGATGAACTCTGAATCACTGGATATAGCCACATAGAATACAGAACTAGTGTGACCACTCATGGTCTTACAGGTACCTGTCTTGACGTCTTATAGTCTCACCGTATAATCACTTCCCGATACGATGAACTCTGAATCACTGGATATAGCCACAGAGAATACATGACTAGTGTGACCACTCATGGTCTTACAGGTACCTGTCTTGACGTCTTATAGTCTCACCGTATAATCATAACTTCCCGATACGATGAACTCTGAATCACTGGATATAGCCACAGATAATACATAACTAGTGTGACCACTCATGGTCTTACAGGTACCTGTCTTGACGTCCCATAGTCTCACCGTATAATCACTTCCCGATACGATGAACTCTGAATCACTGGATATAGCCACAGCATATACATGACTAGTGTGACCACTCATGGTCTTACAGGTACCTGTCTTGACGTCTTATAGTCTCACCGTACAATCATGACTTCCCGATACGATGAACTCTGAATCACTGGATATAGCCACAGATAATACATAACTAGTGTGACCACTCATGGTCTTACAGGTACCTGTCTTGACGTCTTATAGTCTCACCGTCTTATCATAACTTCCCGATACGATGAACTCTGAATCACTGGATATAGCCACAGCATATACATGACTAGTGTGACCACTCATGGTCTTACAGGTACCTGTCTTGACGTCCCATAGTCTCACCGTACAATCATAACTTCCCGATACGATGAACTCTGAATCACTGGATATAGCCACAGATAATACATAACTAGTGTGACCACTCATGGTCTTACAGGTACCTGTCTTGACGTCCCATAGTCTCACCGTACAATCATAACTTCCCGATACGATGAACTCTGAATCACTGGATATAGCCACAGATAATACATAACTAGTGTGACCACTCATGGTCTTACAGGTTCCTGTCTTGACGTCTTATAGTCTCACCGTACAATCATAACTTCCCGATACGATGAACTCTGAATCACTGGATATAGCCACAGATAATACATAACTAGTGTGACCACTCATGGTCTTACAGGTACCTGTCTTGACGTCTTATAGTCTCACCGTATAATCACTTCCCGATACGATGAACTCTGAATCACTGGATATAGCCACAGCATATACATGACTAGTGTGACCACTCATGGTCTTACAGGTACCTGTCTTGACGTCCCATAGTCTCACCGTACAATCATAACTTCCCGATACGATGAACTCTGAATCACTGGATATAGCCACAGCATATACATTACTAGTGTGACCACTCATGGTCTTACAGGTACCTGTCTTGACGTCCCATAGTCTCACCGTACAATCATAACTTCCCGATACGATGAACTCTGAATCACTGGATATAGCCACATAGAATACAGAACTAGTGTGACCACTCATGGTCTTACAGGTTCCTGTCTTGACGTCTTATAGTCTCACCGTATAATCACTTCCCGATACGATGAACTCTGAATCACTGGATATAGCCACATAGAATACAGAACTAGTGTGACCACTCATGGTCTTACAGGTACCTGTCTTGACGTCTTATAGTCTCACCGTACAATCATAACTTCCCGATACGATGAACTCTGAATCACTGGATATAGCCACAGCATATACATTACTAGTGTGACCACTCATGGTCTTACAGGTACCTGTCTTGACGTCTTATAGTCTCACCGTACAATCATAACTTCCCGATACGATGAACTCTGAATCACTGGATATAGCCAATAGAATACAGAACTAGTGTGACCACTCATGGTCTTACAGGTACCTGTCTTGACGTCTTATAGTCTCACCGTACAATCACTTCCCGATACGATGAACTCTGAATCACTGGATATAGCCACAGCATATACATGACTAGTGTGACCACTCATGGTCTTACAGGTACCTGTCTTGACGTCCCATAGTCTCACCGTACAATCATAACTTCCCGATACGATGAACTCTGAATCACTGGATATAGCCACAGCATATACATTACTAGTGTGACCACTCATGGTCTTACAGGTACCTGTCTTGACGTCCCATAGTCTCACCGTACAATCATAACTTCCCGATACGATGAACTCTGAATCACTGGATATAGCCACATAGAATACAGAACTAGTGTGACCACTCATGGTCTTACAGGTTCCTGTCTTGACGTCTTATAGTCTCACCGTATAATCACTTCCCGATACGATGAACTCTGAATCACTGGATATAGCCACAGCATATACATTACTAGTGTGACCACTCATGGTCTTACAGGTACCTGTCTTGACGTCTTATAGTCTCACCGTACAATCATAACTTCCCGATACGATGAACTCTGAATCACTGGATATAGCCAATAGAATACAGAACTAGTGTGACCACTCATGGTCTTACAGGTACCTGTCTTGACGTCTTATAGTCTCACCGTATAATCACTTCCCGATACGATGAACTCTGAATCACTGGATATAGCCACAGCATATACATGACTAGTGTGACCACTCATGGTCTTACAGGTACCTGTCTTGACGTCCCATAGTCTCACCGTACAATCATAACTTCCCGATACGATGAACTCTGAATCACTGGATATAGCCACAGCATATACATGACTAGTGTGACCACTCATGGTCTTACAGGTACCTGTCTTGACGTCCCATAGTCTCACCGTATAATCATAACTTCCCGATACGATGAACTCTGAATCACTGGATATAGCCAATAGAATACAGAACTAGTGTGACCACTCATGGTCTTACAGGTACCTGTCTTGACGTCCCATAGTCTCACCGTACAATCATAACTTCCCGATACGATGAACTCTGAATCACTGGATATAGCCACATAGAATACAGAACTAGTGTGACCACTCATGGTCTTACAGGTACCTGTCTTGACGTCCCATAGTCTCACCGTACAATCATAACTTCCCGATACGATGAACTCTGAATCACTGGATATAGCCACAGATAATACATAACTAGTGTGACCACTCATGGTTTTACAGGTACCTGTCTTGACGTCTTATAGTCTCACCGTACAATCATAACTTCCCGATACGATGAACTCTGAATCACTGGATATAGCCACATAGAATACAGAACTAGTGTGACCACTCATGGTCTTACAGGTACCTGTCTTGACGTCTTATAGTCTCACCGTATAATCGAAACTTCCCGATACGATGAACTCTGAATCACTGGATATAGCCACATAGAATACAGAACTAGTGTGACCACTCATGGTCTTACAGGTTCCTGTCTTGACGTCTTATAGTCTCACCGTATAATCACTTCCCGATACGATGAACTCTGAATCACTGGATATAGCCACATAGAATACAGAACTAGTGTGACCACTCATGGTCTTACAGGTACCTGTCTTGACGTCCCATAGTCTCACCGTACAATCATAACTTCCCGATACGATGAACTCTGAATCACTGGATATAGCCACAGATAATACATAACTAGTGTGACCACTCATGGTTTTACAGGTACCTGTCTTGACGTCTTATAGTCTCACCGTACAATCATAACTTCCCGATACGATGAACTCTGAATCACTGGATATAGCCACAGATAATACATAACTAGTGTGACCACTCATGGTCTTACAGGTACCTGTCTTGACGTCCCATAGTCTCACCGTACAATCATAACTTCCCGATACGATGAACTCTGAATCACTGGATATAGCCACATAGAATACAGAACTAGTGTGACCACTCATGGTCTTACAGGTACCTGTCTTGACGTCTTATAGTCTCACCGTCTTATCATAACTTCCCGATACGATGAACTCTGAATCACTGGATATAGCCACAGCATATACATGACTAGTGTGACCACTCATGGTCTTACAGGTACCTGTCTTGACGTCCCATAGTCTCACCGTACAATCATAACTTCCCGATACGATGAACTCTGAATCACTGGATATAGCCACAGCATATACATTACTAGTGTGACCACTCATGGTCTTACAGGTACCTGTCTTGACGTCCCATAGTCTCACCGTACAATCATAACTTCCCGATACGATGAACTCTGAATCACTGGATATAGCCACAGCATATACATGACTAGTGTGACCACTCATGGTCTTACAGGTACCTGTCTTGACGTCCCATAGTCTCACCGTATAATCATAACTTCCCGATACGATGAACTCTGAATCACTGGATATAGCAATAGAATACAGAACTAGTGTGACCACTCATGGTCTTACAGGTACCTGTCTTGACGTCCCATAGTCTCACCGTACAATCATAACTTCCCGATACGATGAACTCTGAATCACTGGATATAGCCACATAGAATACAGAACTAGTGTGACCACTCATGGTCTTACAGGTACCTGTCTTGACGTCCCATAGTCTCACCGTACAATCATAACTTCCCGATACGATGAACTCTGAATCACTGGATATAGCCACAGATAATACATAACTAGTGTGACCACTCATGGTTTTACAGGTACCTGTCTTGACGTCTTATAGTCTCACCGTACAATCATAACTTCCCGATACGATGAACTCTGAATCACTGGATATAGCCACATAGAATACAGAACTAGTGTGACCACTCATGGTCTTACAGGTACCTGTCTTGACGTCTTATAGTCTCACCGTATAATCGAAACTTCCCGATACGATGAACTCTGAATCACTGGATATAGCCACATAGAATACAGAACTAGTGTGACCACTCATGGTCTTACAGGTTCCTGTCTTGACGTCTTATAGTCTCACCGTATAATCACTTCCCGATACGATGAACTCTGAATCACTGGATATAGCCACAGATAATACATAACTAGTGTGACCACTCATGGTCTTACAGGTACCTGTCTTGACGTCTTATAGTCTCACCGTACAATCATAACTTCCCGATACGATGAACTCTGAATCACTGGATATAGCCACAGATAATACATAACTAGTGTGACCACTCATGGTTTTACAGGTACCTGTCTTGACGTCTTATAGTCTCACCGTACAATCATAACTTCCCGATACGATGAACTCTGAATCACTGGATATAGCCACAGATAATACATAACTAGTGTGACCACTCATGGTCTTACAGGTACCTGTCTTGACGTCCCATAGTCTCACCGTACAATCATAACTTCCCGATACGATGAACTCTGAATCACTGGATATAGCCACATAGAATACAGAACTAGTGTGACCACTCATGGTCTTACAGGTTCCTGTCTTGACGTCTTATAGTCTCACCGTATAATCACTTCCCGATACGATGAACTCTGAATCACTGGATATAGCCACATAGAATACAGAACTAGTGTGACCACTCATGGTCTTACAGGTACCTGTCTTGACGTCCCATAGTCTCACCGTACAATCATAACTTCCCGATACGATGAACTCTGAATCACTGGATATAGCCACAGAGAATACATGACTAGTGTGACCACTCATGGTCTTACAGGTACCTGTCTTGACGTCTTATAGTCTCACCGTACAATCATAACTTCCCGATACGATGAACTCTGAATCACTGGATATAGCCACAGATAATACATAACTAGTGTGACCACTCATGGTTTTACAGGTACCTGTCTTGACGTCTTATAGTCTCACCGTACAATCATAACTTCCCGATACGATGAACTCTGAATCACTGGATATAGCCACATAGAATACAGAACTAGTGTGACCACTCATGGTCTTACAGGTACCTGTCTTGACGTCTTATAGTCTCACCGTATAATCACTTCCCGATACGATGAACTCTGAATCACTGGATATAGCCACAGCATATACATTACTAGTGTGACCACTCATGGTCTTACAGGTACCTGTCTTGACGTCCCATAGTCTCACCGTACAATCATAACTTCCCGATACGATGAACTCTGAATCACTGGATATAGCCACATAGAATACAGAACTAGTGTGACCACTCATGGTCTTACAGGTACCTGTCTTGACGTCCCATAGTCTCACCGTACAATCATAACTTCCCGATACGATGAACTCTGAATCACTGGATATAGCCACAGATAATACATAACTAGTGTGACCACTCATGGTTTTACAGGTACCTGTCTTGACGTCTTATAGTCTCACCGTACAATCATAACTTCCCGATACGATGAACTCTGAATCACTGGATATAGCCACATAGAATACAGAACTAGTGTGACCACTCATGGTCTTACAGGTACCTGTCTTGACGTCTTATAGTCTCACCGTATAATCACTTCCCGATACGATGAACTCTGAATCACTGGATATGGCCACAGAGAATACATGACTAGTGTGACCACTCATGGTCTTACAGGTACCTGTCTTGACGTCCCATAGTCTCACCGTATAATCATAACTTCCCGATACGATGAACTCTGAATCACTGGATATAGCCACAGATAATACATAACTAGTGTGACCACTCATGGTCTTACAGGTACCTGTCTTGACGTCCCATAGTCTCACCGTATAATCACTTCCCGATACGATGAACTCTGAATCACTGGATATAGCCACAGCATATACATTACTAGTGTGACCACTCATGGTCTTACAGGTACCTGTCTTGACGTCTTATAGTCTCACCGTACAATCATAACTTCCCGATACGATGAACTCTGAATCACTGGATATAGCCAATAGAATACAGAACTAGTGTGACCACTCATGGTCTTACAGGTACCTGTCTTGACGTCTTATAGTCTCACCGTACAATCATAACTTCCCGATACGATGAACTCTGAATCACTGGATATAGCCACAGCATATACATGACTAGTGTGACCACTCATGGTCTTACAGGTACCTGTCTTGACGTCCCATAGTCTCACCGTACAATCATAACTTCCCGATACGATGAACTCTGAATCACTGGATATAGCCACAGATAATACATAACTAGTGTGACCACTCATGGTCTTACATGTTCCTGTCTTGACGTCCCATAGTCTCACCGTACAATCATAACTTCCCGATACGATGAACTCTGAATCACTGGATATAGCCACATAGAATACAGAACTAGTGTGACCACTCATGGTCTTACAGGTACCTGTCTTGACGTCTTATAGTCTCACCGTACAATCATAACTTCCCGATACGATGAACTCTGAATCACTGGATATAGCCACAGCATATACATTACTAGTGTGACCACTCATGGTCTTACAGGTACCTGTCTTGACGTCTTATAGTCTCACCGTACAATCATAACTTCCCGATACGATGAACTCTGAATCACTGGATATAGCCAATAGAATACAGAACTAGTGTGACCACTCATGGTCTTACAGGTACCTGTCTTGACGTCTTATAGTCTCACCGTATAATCACTTCCCGATACGATGAACTCTGAATCACTGGATATAGCCACAGCATATACATGACTAGTGTGACCACTCATGGTCTTACAGGTACCTGTCTTGACGTCCCATAGTCTCACCGTACAATCATAACTTCCCGATACGATGAACTCTGAATCACTGGATATAGCCACAGCATATACATTACTAGTGTGACCACTCATGGTCTTACAGGTACCTGTCTTGACGTCCCATAGTCTCACCGTACAATCATAACTTCCCGATACGATGAACTCTGAATCACTGGATATAGCCACATAGAATACAGAACTAGTGTGACCACTCATGGTCTTACATGTTCCTGTCTTGACGTCTTATAGTCTCACCGTACAATCATAACTTCCCGATACGATGAACTCTGAATCACTGGATATAGCCACAGCATATACATGACTAGTGTGACCACTCATGGTCTTACAGGTTCCTGTCTTGACGTCTTATAATCTCACCGTACAATCACTTCCCGATACGATGAACTCTGAATCACTGGATATAGCCACAGCATATACATGACTAGTGTGACCACTCATGGTCTTACAGGTTCCTGTCTTGACGTCCCATAGTCTTACCGTACAATCATAACTTCCCGATACGATGAACTCTGAATCACTGGATATAGCCACAGAGAATACATGACTAGTGTGACCACTCATGGTCTTACAGGTACCTGTCTTGACGTCTTATAGTCTCACCGTACAATCATAACTTCCCGATACGATGAACTCTGAATCACTGGATATAGCCACATAGAATACAGAACTAGTGTGACCACTCATGGTCTTACAGGTTCCTGTCTTGACGTCCCATAGTCTTACCGTACAATCATAACTTCCCGATACGATGAACTCTGAATCACTGGATATAGCCACAGATAATACATAACTAGTGTGACCACTCATGGTCTTACAGGTACCTGTCTTGACGTCCCATAGTCTCACCGTACAATCATAACTTCCCGATACGATGAACTCTGAATCACTGGATATAGCCACAGATAATACATAACTAGTGTGACCACTCATGGTTTTACAGGTTCCTGTCTTGACGTCTTATAGTCTCACCGTACAATCATAACTTCCCGATACGATGAACTCTGAATCACTGGATATAGCCACAGCATATACATTACTAGTGTGACCACTCATGGTCTTACAGGTACCTGTCTTGACGTCCCATAGTCTCACCGTACAATCATAACTTCCCGATACGATGAACTCTGAATCACTGGATATAGCCACAGCATATACATTACTAGTGTGACCACTCATGGTCTTACAGGTACCTGTCTTGACGTCCCATAGTCTCACCGTACAATCATAACTTCCCGATACGATGAACTCTGAATCACTGGATATAGCCACATAGAATACAGAACTAGTGTGACCACTCATGGTCTTACAGGTACCTGTCTTGACGTCTTATAGTCTCACCGTATAATCACTTCCCGATACGATGAACTCTGAATCACTGGATATGGCCACAGAGAATACATGACTAGCGTGACCACTCATGGTCTTACAGGTACCTGTCTTGACGTCCCATAGTCTCACCGTATAATCATAACTTCCCGATACGATGAACTCTGAATCACTGGATATAGCCACAGATAATACATAACTAGTGTGACCACTCATGGTCTTACAGGTACCTGTCTTGACGTCCCATAGTCTCACCGTATAATCACTTCCCGATACGATGAACTCTGAATCACTGGATATAGCCACAGCATATACATTACTAGTGTGACCACTCATGGTCTTACAGGTACCTGTCTTGACGTCCCATAGTCTCACCGTATAATCATGACTTCCCGATACGATGAACTCTGAATCACTGGATATAGCCACAGATAATACATAACTAGTGTGACCACTCATGGTCTTACAGGTACCTGTCTTGACGTCTTATAGTCTCACCGTCTTATCATAACTTCCCGATACGATGAACTCTGAATCACTGGATATAGCCACAGCATATACATGACTAGTGTGACCACTCATGGTCTTACAGGTACCTGTCTTGACGTCCCATAGTCTCACCGTACAATCATAACTTCCCGATACGATGAACTCTGAATCACTGGATATAGCCACAGATAATACATAACTAGTGTGACCACTCATGGTCTTACATGTTCCTGTCTTGACGTCCCATAGTCTCACCGTACAATCATAACTTCCCGATACGATGAACTCTGAATCACTGGATATAGCCACAGATAATACATAACTAGTGTGACCACTCATGGTCTTACAGGTACCTGTCTTGACGTCTTATAGTCTCACCGTACAATCATAACTTCCCGATACGATGAACTCTGAATCACTGGATATAGCCACAGATAATACATAACTAGTGTGACCACTCATGGTTTTACAGGTACCTGTCTTGACGTCTTATAGTCTCACCGTACAATCATAACTTCCCGATACGATGAACTCTGAATCACTGGATATAGCCAATAGAATACAGAACTAGTGTGACCACTCATGGTCTTACAGGTACCTGTCTTGACGTCTTATAGTCTCACCGTATAATCACTTCCCGATACGATGAACTCTGAATCACTGGATATAGCCACAGCATATACATGACTAGTGTGACCACTCATGGTCTTACAGGTACCTGTCTTGACGTCCCATAGTCTCACCGTACAATCATAACTTCCCGATACGATGAACTCTGAATCACTGGATATAGCCACAGCATATACATTACTAGTGTGACCACTCATGGTCTTACAGGTACCTGTCTTGACGTCCCATAGTCTCACCGTACAATCATAACTTCCCGATACGATGAACTCTGAATCACTGGATATAGCCACATAGAATACAGAACTAGTGTGACCACTCATGGTCTTACAGGTTCCTGTCTTGACGTCTTATAGTCTCACCGTATAATCACTTGTTCCGATACGATGAACTCTGAATCACTGGATATAGCCACAGCATATACATGACTAGTTGTATATGCTGTGGCTATATCCAGTGATTCAGAGTTCATCGTATCGGGAAGTTATGATAAGACGGTGAGACTATAAGACGTCAAGACAGGTACCTGTAAGACCATGAGTGGTCACACTAGTTCTGTATTCTATGTGGCTATATCCAGTGATTCAGAGTTCATCGTATCGGAAGTTATGAATTGTACGGTGAGACTATGGGACGTCAAGACAGGTACCTGTAAGACCATGAGTGGTCACACTTGTCATGTATATGCTGTGGCTATATCCAGTGATTCAGAGTTCATCGTATCGGGGAAGTTATGATTGTACGGTGAGACTATGGGACGTCAAGACAGGTACCTGTAAGACCATGAGTGGTCACACTAGTTCTGTATTCTATTGGCTATATCCAGTGATTCAGAGTTCATCGTATCGGGAAGTTATGATTGTACGGTGAGACTATAAGACGTCAAGACAGGTACCTGTAAAACCATGAGTGGTCACACTAGTTATGTATTATCTGTGGCTATATCCAGTGATTCAGAGTTCATCGTATCGGGAAGTTATGATTGTACGGTGAGACTATAAGACGTCAAGACAGGTACCTGTAAGACCATGAGTGGTCACACTAGTTATGTATTATCTGTGGCTATATCCAGTGATTCAGAGTTCATCGTATCGGGAAGTTATGATTGTACGGTGAGACTATGGGACGTCAAGACAGGAACATGTAAGACCATGAGTGGTCACACTAGTTATGTATTATCTGTGGCTATATCCAGTGATTCAGAGTTCATCGTATCGGGAAGTTATGATTGTACGGTGAGACTATGGGACGTCAAGACAGGTACCTGTAAGACCATGAGTGGTCACACTAGTCATGTATATGCTGTGGCTATATCCAGTGATTCAGAGTTCATCGTATCGGGAAGTTATGATAAGACGGTGAGGACTATAAGACGTCAAGACAGGTACCTGTAAGACCATGAGTGGTCACACTAGTTATGTATTATCTGTGGCTATATCCAGTGATTCAGAGTTCATCGTATCGGGAAGTCATGATTATACGGTGAGACTATGGGACGTCAAGACAGGTACCTGTAAGACCATGAGTGGTCACACTAGTAATGTATATGCTGTGGCTATATCCAGTGATTCAGAGTTCATCGTATCGGGAAGTGATTATACGGTGAGACTATGGGACGTCAAGACAGGTACCTGTAAGACCATGAGTGGTCACACTAGTTATGTATTATCTGTGGCTATATCCAGTGATTCAGAGTTCATCGTATCGGGAAGTTATGATTATACGGTGAGACTATGGGACGTCAAGACAGGTACCTGTAAGACCATGAGTGGTCACGCTAGTCATGTATTCTCTGTGGCCCATATCCAGTGATTCAGAGTTCATCGTATCGGGAAGTGATTATACGGTGAGACTATAAGACGTCAAGACAGGTACCTGTAAGACCATGAGTGGTCACACTAGTTCTGTATTCTATGTGGCTATATCCAGTGATTCAGAGTTCATCGTATCGGGAAGTTATGATTGTACGGTGAGACTATGGGACGTCAAGACAGGTACCTGTAAGACCATGAGTGGTCACACTAGTAATGTATATGCTGTGGCTATATCCAGTGATTCAGAGTTCATCGTATCGGGAAGTTATGATTGTACGGTGAGACTATGGGACGTCAAGACAGGTACCTGTAAGACCATGAGTGGTCACACTAGTTATGTATTATCTGTGGCTATATCCAGTGATTCAGAGTTCATCGTATCGGGAAGTGATTATACGGTGAGACTATAAGACGTCAAGACAGGTACCTGTAAGACCATGAGTGGTCACACTAGTTCTGTATTCTATTGGCTATATCCAGTGATTCAGAGTTCATCGTATCGGGAAGTGATTATACGGTGAGACTATGGGACGTCAAGACAGGTACCTGTAAGACCATGAGTGGTCACACTAGTAATGTATATGCTGTGGCTATATCCAGTGATTCAGAGTTCATCGTATCGGGAAGTTATGATTGTACGGTGAGACTATAAGACGTCAAGACAGGAACCTGTAAGACCATGAGTGGTCACACAGATTCTGTATATGCTGTGGCTATATCCAGTGATTCAGAGTTCATCGTATCGGGAAGTTATGATTGTACGGTGAGACTATGGGACGTCAAGACAGGTACCTGTAAGACCATGAGTGGTCACACAGATTATGTATTATCTGTTGCTATATCCAGTGATTCAGAGTTCATCGTATCGGGAAGTTATGATTGTACGGTGAGACTATGGGACGTCAAGACAGGTACCTGTAAGACCATGAGTGGTCACACAGATTATGTATATGCTATGGCTATATCCAGTGATTCAGAGTTCATCGTATCGGGAAGTTTCGATTATACGGTGAGACTATAAGACGTCAAGACAGGTACCTGTAAGACCATGAGTGGTCACACTAGTTATGTATTATCTGTGGCTATATCCAGTGATTCAGAGTTCATCGTATCGGGAAGTGATTATACGGTGAGACTATAAGACGTCAAGACAGGTACCTGTAAGACCATGAGTGGTCACACTAGTTCTGTATTCTATTGGCTATATCCAGTGATTCAGAGTTCATCGTATCGGGAAGTGATTATACGGTGAGACTATGGGACGTCAAGACAGGTACCTGTAAGACCATGAGTGGTCACACTAGTAATGTATATGCTGTGGCTATATCCAGTGATTCAGAGTTCATCGTATCGGGAAGTTATGATTGTACGGTGAGACTATAAGACGTCAAGACAGGAACCTGTAAGACCATGAGTGGTCACACAGATTCTGTATATGCTGTGGCTATATCCAGTGATTCAGAGTTCATCGTATCGGGAAGTTATGATTGTACGGTGAGACTATGGGACGTCAAGACAGGTACCTGTAAGACCATGAGTGGTCACACTAGTTATGTATTATCTGTGGCTATATCCAGTGATTCAGAGTTCATCGTATCGGGAAGTGATTATACGGTGAGACTATAAGACGTCAAGACAGGTACCTGTAAGACCATGAGTGGTCACACTAGTAATGTATATGCTGTGGCTATATCCAGTGATTCAGAGTTCATCGTATCGGGAAGTTCAGATAATACGGTGAGACTATGGGACGTCAAGACAGGTACCTGTAAGACCATGAGTGGTCACACACATTATGTATATGCTGTGGCTATATCCAGTGATTCAGAGTTCATCGTATCGGGAAGTTATGATTGTACGGTGAGACTATGGGACGTCAAGACAGGTACCTGTAAGACCATGAGTGGTCACACACATTATGTATATGCTGTGGCTATATCCAGTGATTCAGAGTTCATCGTATCGGGAAGTTATGATTGTACGGTGAGACTATGGGACGTCAAGAAAGGTACCTGTAAAACCATGAGTGGTCACACTAGTAATGTATTCTCTGTGGCTATATCCAGTGATTCAGAGTTCATCGTATCGGGAAGTTATGATTGTACGGTGAGACTATGGGACGTCAAGACAGGTACCTGTAAGACCATGAGTGGTCACACAGATTATGTATTATCTGTTGCTATATCCAGTGATTCAGAGTTCATCGTATCGGGAAGTGATTATACGGTGAGACTATGGGACGTCAAGACAGGTACCTGTAAGACCATGAGTGGTCACACAGATTATGTATATGCTGTGGCTATATCCAGTGATTCAGAGTTCATCGTATCGGGAAGTTTCGATTATACGGTGAGACTATAAGACGTCAAGACAGGTACCTGTAAGACCATGAGTGGTCACACTAGTTATGTATTATCTGTGGCTATATCCAGTGATTCAGAGTTCATCGTATCGGGAAGTTCAGATAATACGGTGAGACTATGGGACGTCAAGACAGGTACCTGTAAGACCATGAGTGGTCACACACATTATGTATATGCTGTGGCTATATCCAGTGATTCAGAGTTCATCGTATCGGGAAGTTATGATTGTACGGTGAGACTATAAGACGTCAAGACAGGTACCTGTAAGACCATGAGTGGTCACACTAGTAATGTATTCTCTGTGGCTATATCCAGTGATTCAGAGTTCATCGTATCGGGAAGTTATGATTGTACGGTGAGACTATGGGACGTCAAGACAGGTACCTGTAAGACCATGAGTGGTCACACAGATTATGTATTATCTGTTGCTATATCCAGTGATTCAGAGTTCATCGTATCGGGAAGTGATTATACGGTGAGACTATGGGACGTCAAGACAGGTACCTGTAAGACCATGAGTGGTCACACAGATTATGTATATGCTGTGGCTATATCCAGTGATTCAGAGTTCATCGTATCGGGAAGTTTCGATTATACGGTGAGACTATAAGACGTCAAGACAGGTACCTGTAAGACCATGAGTGGTCACACTAGTTATGTATTATCTGTGGCTATATCCAGTGATTCAGAGTTCATCGTATCGGGAAGTGATTATACGGTGAGACTATAAGACGTCAAGACAGGTACCTGTAAGACCATGAGTGGTCACACTAGTTCTGTATTCTATTGGCTATATCCAGTGATTCAGAGTTCATCGTATCGGGAAGTGATTATACGGTGAGACTATGGGACGTCAAGACAGGTACCTGTAAGACCATGAGTGGTCACACTAGTAATGTATATGCTGTGGCTATATCCAGTGATTCAGAGTTCATCGTATCGGGAAGTTATGATTGTACGGTGAGACTATAAGACGTCAAGACAGGAACCTGTAAGACCATGAGTGGTCACACAGATTCTGTATATGCTGTGGCTATATCCAGTGATTCAGAGTTCATCGTATCGGGAAGTTATGATTGTACGGTGAGACTATGGGACGTCAAGACAGGTACCTGTAAGACCATGAGTGGTCACACAGATTATGTATTATCTGTTGCTATATCCAGTGATTCAGAGTTCATCGTATCGGGAAGTGATTATACGGTGAGACTATGGGACGTCAAGACAGGTACCTGTAAGACCATGAGTGGTCACACAGATTATGTATATGCTATGGCTATATCCAGTGATTCAGAGTTCATCGTATCGGGAAGTTTCGATTATACGGTGAGACTATAAGACGTCAAGACAGGTACCTGTAAGACCATGAGTGGTCACACTAGTTATGTATTATCTGTGGCTATATCCAGTGATTCAGAGTTCATCGTATCGGGAAGTGATTATACGGTGAGACTATAAGACGTCAAGACAGGTACCTGTAAGACCATGAGTGGTCACACTAGTTCTGTATTCTATTGGCTATATCCAGTGATTCAGAGTTCATCGTATCGGGAAGTGATTATACGGTGAGACTATGGGACGTCAAGACAGGTACCTGTAAGACCATGAGTGGTCACACTAGTAATGTATATGCTGTGGCTATATCCAGTGATTCAGAGTTCATCGTATCGGGAAGTTATGATTGTACGGTGAGACTATAAGACGTCAAGACAGGAACCTGTAAGACCATGAGTGGTCACACAGATTCTGTATATGCTGTGGCTATATCCAGTGATTCAGAGTTCATCGTATCGGGAAGTTATGATTGTACGGTGAGACTATGGGACGTCAAGACAGGTACCTGTAAGACCATGAGTGGTCACACTAGTTATGTATTATCTGTGGCTATATCCAGTGATTCAGAGTTCATCGTATCGGGAAGTGATTATACGGTGAGACTATAAGACGTCAAGACAGGTACCTGTAAGACCATGAGTGGTCACACTAGTAATGTATATGCTGTGGCTATATCCAGTGATTCAGAGTTCATCGTATCGGGAAGTTCAGATAATACGGTGAGACTATGGGACGTCAAGACAGGTACCTGTAAGACCATGAGTGGTCACACACATTATGTATATGCTGTGGCTATATCCAGTGATTCAGAGTTCATCGTATCGGGAAGTTATGATTGTACGGTGAGACTATGGGACGTCAAGACAGGTACCTGTAAGACCATGAGTGGTCACACACATTATGTATATGCTGTGGCTATATCCAGTGATTCAGAGTTCATCGTATCGGGAAGTTATGATTGTACGGTGAGACTATGGGACGTCAAGAAAGGTACCTGTAAAACCATGAGTGGTCACACTAGTAATGTATTCTCTGTGGCTATATCCAGTGATTCAGAGTTCATCGTATCGGGAAGTTCAGATAATACGGTGAGACTATGGGACGTCAAGACAGGTACCTGTAAGACCATGAGTGGTCACACTAGTTCTGTATTCTATTGGCTATATCCAGTGATTCAGAGTTCATCGTATCGGGAAGTTATGATTGTACGGTGAGACTATGGGACGTCAAGACAGGTACCTGTAAGACCATGAGTGGTCACACTAGTCATGTATATGCTGTGGCTATATCCAGTGATTCAGAGTTCATCGTATCGGGAAGTTATGATTGTACGGTGAGACTATGGGACGTCAAGACAGGTACCTGTAAGACCATGAGTGGTCACACTAGTTATGTATATGCTGTGGCTATATCCAGTGATTCAGAGTTCATCGTATCGGGAAGTTATGATTATACGGTGAGACTATAAGACGTCAAGACAGGTACCTGTAAGACCATGAGTGGTCACACTAGTTCTGTATTCTATGTGGCTATATCCAGTGATTCAGAGTTCATCGTATCGGGAAGTTATGATAAGACGGTGAGACTATGGGACGTCAAGACAGGTACCTGTAAGACCATGAGTGGTCACACTAGTCATGTATATGCTGTGGCTATATCCAGTGATTCAGAGTTCATCGTATCGGGAAGTTATGATTGTACGGTGAGACTATGGGACGTCAAGACAGGTACCTGTAAGACCATGAGTGGTCACACTAGTTCTGTATTCTATTGGCTATATCCAGTGATTCAGAGTTCATCGTATCGGGAAGTTATGATTGTACGGTGAGACTATGGGACGTCAAGAAAGGTACCTGTAAAACCATGAGTGGTCACACTAGTAATGTATTCTCTGTGGCTATATCCAGTGATTCAGAGTTCATCGTATCGGGAAGTTATGATTATACGGTGAGACTATGGGACGTCAAGACAGGTACCTGTAAGACCATGAGTGGTCACACACATTATGTATATGCTGTGGCTATATCCAGTGATTCAGAGTTCATCGTATCGGGAAGTTATGATTGTACGGTGAGACTATAAGACGTCAAGACAGGTACCTGTAAAACCATGAGTGGTCACACTAGTCATGTATATGCTGTGGCTATATCCAGTGATTCAGAGTTCATCGTATCGGGAAGTTATGATTGTACGGTGAGACTATGGGACGTCAAGACAGGTACCTGTAAGACCATGAGTGGTCACACTAGTCATGTATATGCTGTGGCTATATCCAGTGATTCAGAGTTCATCGTATCGGGAAGTTATGATTATACGGTGAGACTATAAGACGTCAAGACAGGTACCTGTAAGACCATGAGTGGTCACACTAGTTCTGTATTCTATGTGGCTATATCCAGTGATTCAGAGTTCATCGTATCGGGAAGTTATGATAAGACGGTGAGACTATGGGACGTCAAGACAGGTACCTGTAAGACCATGAGTGGTCACACTAGTCATGTATATGCTGTGGCTATATCCAGTGATTCAGAGTTCATCGTATCGGGAAGTTATGATTGTACGGTGAGACTATAAGACGTCAAGACAGGTACCTGTAAAACCATGAGTGGTCACACTAGTTATGTATTATCTGTGGCTATATCCAGTGATTCAGAGTTCATCGTATCGGGAAGTTATGATTGTACGGTGAGACTATGGGACGTCAAGACAGGTACCTGTAAGACCATGAGTGGTCACACTAGTTATGTATATGCTGTGGCTATATCCAGTGATTCAGAGTTCATCGTATCGGGAAGTTATGATTGTACGGTGAGACTATGGGACGTCAAGACAGGTACCTGTAAGACCATGAGTGGTCACACTAGTTCTGTATTCTATGTGGCTATATCCAGTGATTCAGAGTTCATCGTATCGGGAAGTTATGATTGTACGGTGAGACTATAAGACGTCAAGACAGGTACCTGTAAGACCATGAGTGGTCACACTAGTCATGTATTCTCTGTGGCTATATCCAGTGATTCAGAGTTCATCGTATCGGGAAGTTATGATTGTACGGTGAGACTATGGGACGTCAAGACAGGTACCTGTAAGACCATGAGTGGTCACACTAGTTATGTATTATCTGTGGCTATATCCAGTGATTCAGAGTTCATCGTATCGGGAAGTTATGATTGTACGGTGAGACTATGGGACGTCAAGACAGGTACCTGTAAGACCATGAGTGGTCACACAGATTATGTATTATCTGTTGCTATATCCAGTGATTCAGAGTTCATCGTATCGGGAAGTGATTATACGGTGAGACTATAAGACGTCAAGACAGGTACCTGTAAGACCATGAGTGGTCACACTAGTTCTGTATTCTATTGGCTATATCCAGTGATTCAGAGTTCATCGTATCGGGAAGTGATTATACGGTGAGACTATGGGACGTCAAGACAGGTACCTGTAAGACCATGAGTGGTCACACTAGTAATGTATATGCTGTGGCTATATCCAGTGATTCAGAGTTCATCGTATCGGGAAGTTATGATTGTACGGTGAGACTATAAGACGTCAAGACAGGTACCTGTAAGACCATGAGTGGTCACACTAGTTCTGTATATGCTGTGGCTATATCCAGTGATTCAGAGTTCATCGTATCGGGAAGTGATTATACGGTGAGACTATGGGACGTCAAGACAGGTACCTGTAAGACCATGAGTGGTCACACTAGTTATGTATTATCTGTGGCTATATCCAGTGATTCAGAGTTCATCGTATCGGGAAGTTATGATTGTACGGTGAGACTATGGGACGTCAAGACAGGAACCTGTAAGACCATGAGTGGTCACACTAGTTATGTATTATCTGTGGCTATATCCAGTGATTCAGAGTTCATCGTATCGGGAAGTTATGATTGTACGGTGAGACTATAAGACGTCAAGACAGGTACCTGTAAAACCATGAGTGGTCACACTAGTCATGTATATGCTATGGCTATATCCAGTGATTCAGAGTTCATCGTATCGGGAAGTGATTATACGGTGAGACTATAAGACGTCAAGACAGGTACCTGTAAGACCATGAGTGGTCACACTAGTTCTGTATTCTATTGGCTATATCCAGTGATTCAGAGTTCATCGTATCGGGAAGTTATGATTGTACGGTGAGACTATGGGACGTCAAGACAGGTACCTGTAAGACCATGAGTGGTCACACTAGTTATGTATTATCTGTGGCTATATCCAGTGATTCAGAGTTCATCGTATCGGGAAGTTATGATTGTACGGTGAGACTATAAGACGTCAAGACAGGTACCTGTAAGACCATGAGTGGTCACACTAGTAATGTATTCTCTGTGGCTATATCCAGTGATTCAGAGTTCATCGTATCGGGAAGTTATTATACGGTGAGACTATGGGACGTCAAGACAGGTACCTGTAAGACCATGAGTGGTCACACTAGTTATGTATATGCTGTGGCTATATCCAGTGATTCAGAGTTCATCGTATCGGGAAGTTATGATTGTACGGTGAGACTATGGGACGTCAAGACAGGTACCTGTAAGACCATGAGTGGTCACACTAGTAATGTATTCTCTGTGGCTATATCCAGTGATTCAGAGTTCATCGTATCGGGAAGTTATGATTATACGGTGAGACTATGGGACGTCAAGACAGGAACCTGTAAGACCATGAGTGGTCACACTAGTAATGTATTCTCTGTGGCTATATCCAGTGATTTAGAGTTCATCGTATCGGGAAGTTATTATACGGTGAGACTATGGGACGTCAAGACAGGTACCTGTAAGACCATGAGTGGTCACACAGATTATGTATATGCTGTGGCTATATCCAGTGATTCAGAGTTCATCGTATCGGGAAGTTATGATTGTACGGTGAGACTATGGGACGTCAAGACAGGTACCTGTAAGACCATGAGTGGTCACACTAGTAATGTATATGCTGTGGCTATATCCAGTGATTCAGAGTTCATCGTATCGGGAAGTTATGATTGTACGGTGAGACTATGGGACGTCAAGACAGGTACCTGTAAGACCATGAGTGGTCACACAGATTATGTATTATCTGTTGCTATATCCAGTGATTCAGAGTTCATCGTATCGGGAAGTGATTATACGGTGAGACTATAAGACGTCAAGACAGGTACCTGTAAGACCATGAGTGGTCACACTAGTTCTGTATTCTATTGGCTATATCCAGTGATTCAGAGTTCATCGTATCGGGAAGTGATTATACGGTGAGACTATGGGACGTCAAGACAGGTACCTGTAAGACCATGAGTGGTCACACAGATTATGTATATGCTGTGGCTATATCCAGTGATTCAGAGTTCATCGTATCGGGAAGTTATTATACGGTGAGACTATGGGACGTCAAGACAGGTACCTGTAAGACCATGAGTGGTCACACTAGTCATGTATATGCTGTGGCTATATCCAGTGATTCAGAGTTCATCGTATCGGGAAGTTTCGATTATACGGTGAGACTATAAGACGTCAAGACAGGTACCTGTAAGACCATGAGTGGTCACACTAGTTATGTATTATCTGTGGCTATATCCAGTGATTCAGAGTTCATCGTATCGGGAAGTTATGATTGTACGGTGAGACTATGGGACGTCAAGACAGGTACCTGTAAGACCATGAGTGGTCACACTAGTAATGTATATGCTGTGGCTATATCCAGTGATTCAGAGTTCATCGTATCGGGAAGTTATGATTGTACGGTGAGACTATGGGACGTCAAGACAGGTACCTGTAAGACCATGAGTGGTCACACAGATTATGTATTATCTGTTGCTATATCCAGTGATTCAGAGTTCATCGTATCGGGAAGTGATTATACGGTGAGACTATGGGACGTCAAGACAGGTACCTGTAAGACCATGAGTGGTCACACAGATTATGTATATGCTGTGGCTATATCCAGTGATTCAGAGTTCATCGTATCGGGAAGTTTCGATTATACGGTGAGACTATAAGACGTCAAGACAGGTACCTGTAAGACCATGAGTGGTCACACTAGTTATGTATTATCTGTGGCTATATCCAGTGATTCAGAGTTCATCGTATCGGGAAGTGATTATACGGTGAGACTATAAGACGTCAAGACAGGTACCTGTAAGACCATGAGTGGTCACACTAGTTCTGTATTCTATGTGGCTATATCCAGTGATTCAGAGTTCATCGTATCGGGAAGTTATGATTGTACGGTGAGACTATGGGACGTCAAGACAGGTACCTGTAAGACCATGAGTGGTCACACTAGTAATGTATATGCTGTGGCTATATCCAGTGATTCAGAGTTCATCGTATCGGGAAGTGATTGTACGGTGAGATTATAAGACGTCAAGACAGGAACCTGTAAGACCATGAGTGGTCACACAGATTCTGTATATGCTGTGGCTATATCCAGTGATTCAGAGTTCATCGTATCGGGAAGTTATGATTGTACGGTGAGACTATGGGACGTCAAGACAGGTACCTGTAAGACCATGAGTGGTCACACTAGTTATGTATTATCTGTGGCTATATCCAGTGATTCAGAGTTCATCGTATCGGGAAGTGATTATACGGTGAGACTATAAGACGTCAAGACAGGTACCTGTAAGACCATGAGTGGTCACACTAGTAATGTATATGCTGTGGCTATATCCAGTGATTCAGAGTTCATCGTATCGGGAAGTTCAGATAATACGGTGAGACTATGGGACGTCAAGACAGGTACCTGTAAGACCATGAGTCGTCACACTAGTTATGTATTATCTGTGGCTATATCCAGTGATTCAGAGTTCATCGTATCGGGAAGTCATGATTGTACGGTGAGACTATAAGACGTCAAGACAGGTACCTGTAAGACCATGAGTGGTCACACTAGTAATGTATATGCTGTGGCTATATCCAGTGATTCAGAGTTCATCGTATCGGGAAGTTATGATTGTACGGTGAGACTATGGGACGTCAAGAAAGGTACCTGTAAAACCATGAGTGGTCACACTAGTTATGTATTATCTGTGGCTATATCCAGTGATTCAGAGTTCATCGTATCGGGAAGTGATTATACGGTGAGACTATGGGACGTCAAGACAGGTACCTGTAAGACCATGAGTGGTCACACTAGTAATGTATATGCTGTGGCTATATCCAGTGATTCAGAGTTCATCGTATCGGGAAGTTATGATTGTACGGTGAGACTATGGGACGTCAAGACAGGTACCTGTAAGACCATGAGTGGTCACACACATTATGTATATGCTGTGGCTATATCCAGTGATTCAGAGTTCATCGTATCGGGAAGTTATGATTGTACGGTGAGACTATAAGACGTCAAGACAGGTACCTGTAAGACCATGAGTGGTCACACTAGTAATGTATATGCTGTGGCTATATCCAGTGATTCAGAGTTCATCGTATCGGGAAGTTATGATTATACGGTGAGACTATGGGACGTCAAGACAGGTACCTGTAAGACCATGAGTGGTCACACTAGTCATGTATATGCTGTGGCTATATCCAGTGATTCAGAGTTCATCGTATCGGGAAGTTATGATTGTACGGTGAGACTATGGGACGTCAAGACAGGTACCTGTAAGACCATGAGTGGTCACACTAGTTCTGTATTCTATGTGGCTATATCCAGTGATTCAGAGTTCATCGTATCGGGAAGTGATTATACGGTGAGACTATAAGACGTCAAGACAGGTACCTGTAAAACCATGAGTGGTCACACTAGTTATGTATTATCTGTGGCTATATCCAGTGATTCAGAGTTCATCGTATCGGGAAGTGATTATACGGTGAGACTATAAGACGTCAAGACAGGTACCTGTAAGACCATGAGTGGTCACACTAGTTCTGTATATGCTGTGGCTATATCCAGTGATTCAGAGTTCATCGTATCGGGAAGTTATGATTGTACGGTGAGACTATAAGACGTCAAGACAGGTACCTGTAAAACCATGAGTGGTCACACTAGTTCTGTATTATCTGTGGCTATATCCAGTGATTCAGAGTTCATCGTATCGGGAAGTTATGATTGTACGGTGAGACTATAAGACGTCAAGACAGGTACCTGTAAGACCATGAGTGGTCACACTAGTAATGTATATGCTGTGGCTATATCCAGTGATTCAGAGTTCATCGTATCGGGAAGTGATTATACGATGAGACTATGGGACGTCAAGACAGGTACCTGTAAGACCATGAGTGGTCACACTAGTAATGTATATGCTGTGGCTATATCCAGTGATTCAGAGTTCATCGTATCGGGAAGTTATTATACGGTGAGACTATGGGACGTCAAGACAGGTACCTGTAAGACCATGAGTGGTCACACTAGTTATGTATTATCTGTGGCTATATCCAGTGATTCAGAGTTCATCGTATCGGAAGTTATTATACGGTGAGACTATGGGACGTCAAGACAGGTACCTGTAAGACCATGAGTGGTCACACTAGTAATGTATATGCTGTGGCTATATCCAGTGATTCAGAGTTCATCGTATCGGGAAGTTATGAATGTACGGTGAGACTATGGGACGTCAAGACAGGAACCTGTAAGACCATGAGTGGTCACACTAGTTCTGTATATGCTGTGGCTATATCCAGTGATTCAGAGTTCATCGTATCGGGAAGTTATGAATGTACGGTGAGACTATGGGACGTCAAGACAGGTACCTGTAAGACCATGAGTGGTCACACTAGTCATGTATTCTCTGTGGCTATATCCAGTGATTTAGAGTTCATCGTATCGGGAAGTAGAGATGAGACGGTGAGACTATGGGACGTCAAGACAGGTACCTGTAAGACCATGAGTGGTCACACTAGTAATGTATATGCTGTGGCTATATCCAGTGATTCAGAGTTCATCGTATCGGGAAGTTATGAATGTACGGTGAGACTATGGGACGTCAAGACAGGAACCTGTAAGACCATGAGTGGTCACACTAGTTCTGTATATGCTGTGGCTATATCCAGTGATTCAGAGTTCATCGTATCGGGAAGTTATTATACGGTGAGACTATGGGACGTCAAGACAGGTACCTGTAAGACCATGAGTGGTCACACTAGTCATGTATTCTCTGTGGCTATATCCAGTGATTTAGAGTTCATCGTATCGGGAAGTAGAGATGAGACGGTGAGACTATGGGACGTCAAGACAGGTACCTGTAAGACCATGAGTGGTTACACTAGTAATGTATATGCTGTGGCTATATCCAGTGATTCAGAGTTCATCGTATCGGGAAGTTATGATTGTACGGTAAGACTATGGGACGTCAAGACAGGAACCTGTAAGACCATGAGTGGTCACACACATTATGTATATGCTGTGGCTATATCCAGTGATTCAGAGTTCATCGTATCGGGAAGTTATGATTGTACGGTGAGACTATGGGACGTCAAGACAGGTACCTGTAAGACCATGAGTGGTCACACTAGTTATGTATTATCTGTGGCTATATCCAGTGATTCAGAGTTCATCGTATCGGGAAGTTATGATTGTACGGTGAGACTATAAGACGTCAAGACAGGTACCTGTAAGACCATGAGTGGTCACACTAGTAATGTATATGCTGTGGCTATATCCAGTGATTCAGAGTTCATCGTATCGGGAAGTTATGATTGTACGGTGAGACTATAAGACGTCAAGACAGGTACCTGTAAGACCATGAGTGGTCACACTAGTTATGTATTATCTGTGGCTATATCCAGTGATTCAGAGTTCATCGTATCGGGAAGTTATGATTGTACGGTGAGACTATAAGACGTCAAGACAGGTACCTGTAAGACCATGAGTGGTCACACTAGTCATGTATTCTCTGTGGCTATATCCAGTGATTCAGAGTTCATCGTATCGGGAAGTTATTATACGGTGAGACTATGGGACGTCAAGACAGGTACCTGTAAGACCATGAGTGGTCACACTAGTAATGTATATGCTGTGGCTATATCCAGTGATTCAGAGTTCATCGTATCGGGAAGTTATGATTGTACGGTGAGACTATGGGACGTCAAGACAGGTACCTGTAAGACCATGAGTGGTCACACTAGTAATGTATTCTCTGTGGCTATATCCAGTGATTCAGAGTTCATCGTATCGGGAAGTTATGATTATACGGTGAGACTATGGGACGTCAAGACAGGAACCTGTAAGACCATGAGTGGTCACACTAGTAATGTATATGCTGTGGCTATATCCAGTGATTCAGAGTTCATCGTATCGGGAAGTTATGATTGTACGGTGAGACTATGGGACGTCAAGACAGGTACCTGTAAGACCATGAGTGGTCACACTAGTTATGTATTATCTGTGGCTATATCCAGTGATTCAGAGTTCATCGTATCGGGAAGTTCAGATAATACGGTGAGACTATGGGACGTCAAGACAGGTACCTGTAAGACCATGAGTGGTCACACACATTATGTATATGCTGTGGCTATATCCAGTGATTCAGAGTTCATCGTATCGGGAAGTTATTATACGGTGAGACTATGGGACGTCAAGACAGGTACCTGTAAGACCATGAGTGGTCACACTAGTCATGTATTCTCTGTGGCTATATCCAGTGATTTAGAGTTCATCGTATCGGGAAGTAGAGATGAGACGGTGAGACTATGGGACGTCAAGACAGGTACCTGTAAGACCATGAGTGGTTACACTAGTAATGTATATGCTGTGGCTATATCCAGTGATTCAGAGTTCATCGTATCGGGAAGTTATTATACGGTGAGACTATGGGACGTCAAGACAGGTACCTGTAAGACCATGAGTGGTCACACTAGTCATGTATTCTCTGTGGCTATATCCAGTGATTCAGAGTTCATCGTATCGGGAAGTTATTATACGGTGAGACTATGGGACGTCAAGACAGGTACCTGTAAGACCATGAGTGGTCACACTAGTAATGTATATGCTGTGGCTATATCCAGTGATTCAGAGTTCATCGTATCGGGAAGTTATGATTGTACGGTGAGACTATGGGACGTCAAGACAGGTACCTGTAAGACCATGAGTGGTCACACTAGTAATGTATTCTCTGTGGCTATATCCAGTGATTCAGAGTTCATCGTATCGGGAAGTTATGATTATACGGTGAGACTATGGGACGTCAAGACAGGAACCTGTAAGACCATGAGTGGTCACACTAGTAATGTATATGCTGTGGCTATATCCAGTGATTCAGAGTTCATCGTATCGGGAAGTTATGATTGTACGGTGAGACTATGGGACGTCAAGACAGGTACCTGTAAGACCATGAGTGGTCACACTAGTTATGTATTATCTGTGGCTATATCCAGTGATTCAGAGTTCATCGTATCGGGAAGTTCAGATAATACGGTGAGACTATGTGACGTCAAGACAGGTACCTGTAAGACCATGAGTGGTCACACTAGTTCTGTATTCTATGTGGCTATATCCAGTGATTCAGAGTTCATCGTATCGGGAAGTGATTATACGGTGAGACTATAAGACGTCAAGACAGGAACCTGTAAGACCATGAGTGGTCACACTAGTTCTGTATTCTATGTGGCTATATCCAGTGATTCAGAGTTCATCGTATCGGGAAGTTATGATTGTACGGTGAGACTATGGGACGTCAAGACAGGTACCTGTAAGACCATGAGTGGTCACACTAGTAATGTATATGCTGTGGCTATATCCAGTGATTCAGAGTTCATCGTATCGGGAAGTGATTGTACGGTGAGATTATAAGACGTCAAGACAGGAACCTGTAAGACCATGAGTGGTCACACTAGTTCTGTATATGCTGTGGCTATATCC